>WNNG01000644.1:0-259547 GCA_018208015.1 Medicago ruthenica
GGGGGGGGTTGAATTGTGTGACTCTAAAACTTGTTCTTTTTCTTTTTAAAGCTTAAGAAACAGTTCAGAAGCTGATGTAGTCAGTTCTGAATAGATATCAGAAGTTGAATGCAGCGGATTAAAACAAGTTAAGAGATAAGGGAAAGAGAAGACACAGAATTATACAGGTTCCTTCTCAATGTGAGAAGTAGTCCTGTCCCCTTGTGTCCAACAAGAGAGTTTCACTATAATCAAGTTCTGATTACAATTGCTCAATCACTAAGAAAGAGACTTCAGTTGCTCAATCACAAAGAAAGAGACTTCTATGCTCAACCACCAAGGAAGAGGCTTCCAATGCTCAAGTCACTAAGACAAGAGACTTCTCAATGCTCAAGTCACAAAGACAAGAGGCTTCTGACTCAGACCACTAAGGAGTGAGGCTACAAATGCTTAGTATTCAGACTAAGACTTTGAGGGACCAAACTGGTTTACACGTAAAGAAGTTTGGGATGAACACTTGATCAAATATCAGAGGTGTTCTCTAAATACAACACAGGTTAAGACTCTTAACCTTAAGAAATTCCTAAGTTACAAAGACTGAAGAATTTCTAAGAGTTTTGAACTATGACAGTTTTATACAGAAAACAGGGCAGAGTTTCAGCTTATGCGTTTCAAAGAGTCTTCAACGATTTCTTCTTCAAATCTCCCTCCTTTTATAGATGAAAATAGAGCTGTTGGAGATTTGCTGGAATTCAGGAAGTTAGCCGTTGCAATTGGACTAGGTTGCTGCAAATGTGTGCTGCACTTTTTCTGTCAGAACAGGGCAGGTGCCATTTTTGAATTGGCCCACCATAAAAACTGGAGAATGTTTGGTTCAGGGGAACAACTGTTCCATTGAGTTGTTCTGACACTTCCAGGCATTAAATGCGCACAGTACTGGTTGCTTTTCCATGCCATATCAGCTTCAGAAGCTTCTGAGTGAACAGTGATCAGAAGCTCTCTCTCTGTACGGATCAGAAGCTGGTCTTCAGATGCTGACTTTACGTTGACTTCATCAGAAGCACCCAGTCTTCAGAAGCTGCACTTCAGGAGCATTTCTTCAGGACCACTTCAGAGGCTTCACTTCAGGATCAGTTTCTTCTTAGCCTCGCAACCTTGCTTCTTGGCTTTCCTTCTTGCTCTTTAGCTTGTTCTTCATAACCATTATTAATCAATACTTGATAAGCATGTGGTTCTGAAACACTTGAACAAAGCATTAGCATATAAACCAATTTTCTCTTTAATACCTTGTTATCATCAAAACCATAAAGAGAGATATGTTTACACATAAATGTTTCAACAATCTCCCCCTTATTATATGAGAGACTTGTTAAACACATTTTGTTCCAACACATGGATCCATGCGGCCGGAGCCATTACCTCTACTCTGCACCAGAAACTGAAGTTCATCATTGATAACCAAATGATTGTTGTTTCCGGACAAGAGGACATGATGGTAAGCCATCTCTCATCTTTCCGTTATATAGAAACGGATGAAGAAGCTGTGGATGTCCCATTCCAATCTTTGGAAGTGGCGAATGTCGTGACATTGAGCTCAAAGCCCAAAGAGGAGGCTAGGACAGCCATGTCATCATGGAGGGCAATAAGAGAGGCCCTAGAAGAAAGCCGACCCACCGGATGGGGCAAGTTAGTGGACATACCGGAGAAGAAGAATCGCTTCGGGTTGGGGTATCATCCATCAGCCGAAATTTTCTCAAAGCCTCCAAAGCAAGGGATTCTCCCTATTTTGGAAACATTCATCAGTGCGGGGTTTATCCATGAAGATCAAGTGGCCCTACTTGAAGACGTAGATGAAGACGTGCCTGATTTGGTGTACCGTTGCGCTTCGGATGAAGCTTTGAACAATTGGAGGGCTATCGCAATTCCCGAGATCATTACCAAGATCAAGTAATAAACCATGTTTGTTTGTTTTTACTTTTAAAAAAAAATCATTTAGCTCTGCCCAAGGCAAATGATTAGTAGTGTGGGGCCCCCATGTTTTAAAAGTTATTTACAATCATGAATAAAAGCACTCTTTTATGTTCATTTGAGTCTTTTTCTTTTTTGCATTTGTTTTAAAAAAAATTTTCTACAAAAAAAGCCTAAAAAAAATCATACTCATGCAGATCTACACATCCACCCTCCAAAAACAACACTGCCTTAAACCCTTATGACTTCGATTTCCCGATTAATCAAACGGAAGATGATGAAGAGGACGATTATGAACCGCATGAAGAATTGTCTAGACTTGCAAATCAAGGGGATAGGGTAATACAACCTCACCAAGAATCAGTTGAAAAGGTCAACTTGGGGACCGAAGAGGATAAGAAAGAGGTCAAGATAGGAGCCTCCCTACACGAGGATGTGAAAGGAAAGTTGATCAAGCTTCTGCAAGAGTACGTGGACGTATTCGCTTGGTCGTACCAAGACATGCCGGGTTTAGACCCTAACATCGTTGTACACAAGCTGCCACTCAAGCCGGAATGCCCGCCAGTGAAGCAGAAATTGAGAAGAACTCGACCCGATATGGCTCTCAAGATCAGAGAAGAGGTCAAGAAGCAATTCGATGCCGGCTTCTTAGCCGTAACCAAGTATCCAACATGGGTTGCCAACATTGTGCCAGTTCCGAAGAAGGATGGCAAAGTGAGAATGTGTGTGGATTATCGGGACTTGAATAAAGCAAGCCCAAAGGATGATTTCCCGCTACCACACATCGACATATTGGTGGACAACACAGCCCAATTCTCAGTCTTTTCCTTTATGGATGGCTTCTCAGGATATAACCAAATCAAGATGGCTCCAGAGGACATGGAGAGAACTACGTTCATCACTCCATGGGGGACATTCTGCTATACGGTAATGCCTTTCGGATTAACAAATGCCGGGGCAACATACCCAAGAGCAATGGTGACTCTTTTCCACGACATGATCCATAAGGAAATTGAGGTCTACGTCGACGATATGATTGCCAAATCCCAAACGGAGGAGGGTCATCTAGTCCATCTACAAAAGCTTTTCGGACGCCTAAGAAAATTCAAGCTGCGCTTAAATCCTAACAAGTGCACATTTGGCGTTAGATCCGGGAAGTTATTGGGCTTCATCGTCAGCCAAAGAGGTATTGAAGTGGATCCCGACAAGGTAAAGGCCATCCAAGAAATGCCAGCGCCAAATACCGAGAAAGAAGTTCGGGGTTTCTTAGGAAGATTGAACTACATCGCCAGGTTCATTTCACACATGACAGCTACCTGCGAACCAATCTTCAAGCTGCTAAGGAAAAACCAAGCCGTTCATTGGAATGAGGATTGCCAAGAGGCGTTTGACAAGATCAAACAATACCTGCAAGAACCACCAATTTTAATACCTCCGGTTCCGGGTAAACCCCTCATCTTATACCTAACCGTACTTGAAGGATCAATGGGTTGTGTGTTAGGACAACAAGATGAAACGGGAAGAAAAGAGCACGCAATCTACTACCTAAGCAAGAAGTTTACCGACTGTGAAACAAGGTATACTTCGCTTGAAAAGACTTGCTGCGCTTTAGCATGGGCTGCTCGACGCCTAAGGCAATACATGTTAACCTATACAACTTGGTTGATATCGAAGATGGATCCCATCAAGTACATCTTCGAAAAGCCGGCCCTCACAGGGAAGATAGCCCGTTGGCAAATGCTGCTGTCTGAGTACGACATCCAATATGTTGCTCAAAAAGCCATCAAAGGGAGTGTTTTATCCGAGCACCTTGCTCACCAACCATTGGAGGATTATCAGCCCATACAATTCGACTTCCCGGACGAAGATGTCGTAGCTTTGAATGGCGAAAAGGTCACAAGCGATGATGAAGGGCCAGAACCAGGAGCTCAATGGAAGCTCGCTTTCGACGGCGCCTCAAATGCCATGGGGCACGGTATCGGAGCAGTTTTAATCTCCCCAAGAAATGGATACCAACCCTTCACAGCAATATTATGCTTTGACTGCACCAACAACATGGCAGAATATGAAGCATGTATCCTAGGCCTCGAAGCAGCAATTGATCTAAGGATCAAAAACCTTGAAGTGTACGGTGACTCAGCCTTGGTCATCTATCAAGTCAAAGGAGAATGGGAAACGAGACATCCCAATTTAATTCCCTACCAAGCCCGGGTTGTAGAGTTGATTAAGCATTTTGATGAAATCAACTTCCATCACATACCTCGAGAAGAAAATCAGGTGGCAGATGCTTTGGCTACATTATCATCAATGTACCAAGTAAATTCTTACAACGAGGCACCAATCATAAGGATGGATCGTAGAGACAAACCAGTTGTATGTGCATCAGTCGAAGAGGGACTTGACGACAAACCTTGGTTCTACGACATCAAGCGATACCTCGAAGAACAAGAGTATCCAGACAATATCTCGCACACCGACAAGAGGACCCTCAGAAGATTGGCATCCCAGTTCTTCCTCAGTGGAAATACCCTCTACAAAAGAAACTATGACATGGTCCTGCTCAGATGTGTGGATAAACATGAGGCGGACATGCTCATCAAAGAAATCCACGAGGGATCTTTTGGAACCCATGCTAATGGGCATGCAATGGCAAAGAAAATCTTAAGGGCGGGCTATTATTGGTTAACCATGGAAGCTGACTGTTTCCACTACGCCAAGACTTGTCACAAGTGCCAGATTTACGCTGACAAGGTGCATGTGCCACCAACTCCACTAAACGTCATGACTTCACCTTGGCCATTCTCTATGTGGGGCATAGACATGATTGGAATGATTGAGCCCAGAGCGTCAAATGGACATCGCTTCATTCTTGTTGCCATCGACTACTTCACCAAATGGGTAGAAGCAGCTTCGTATGCAAACGTAACAAAACAAGTGGTAGCCCGATTCATCAAGAAGGAAATCATTTGCCGTTACGGCACTCCCCACAAAATCATCACCGATAATGGGGCAAACTTGAACAACAAGACAATGAAGGAGTTGTGCAAAGATTTCAAGATTGAGCACCATAATTCCTCCCCTTACCGACCAAAGATGAACGGTGCGGTAGAAGCAGCCAATAAGAACATAAGGAAGATCATCCAAAAGATGGTGACAACCTATAAGGATTGGCATGAGATGCTTCCCTTTGCGCTACATGGCTACAGAACAGCCATTCGCACTTCAACTGGGGCAACCCCTTTCTCCTTAGTATACGGCATGGAAGCTGTGCTCCCCGTAGAGGTGGAAATTCCTTCGTTAAGAGTCTTGATGGAAACCAAGCTAGAAGAAGCTGAATGGGTCCAAACAAGGTTCGACCAACTGAATCTCATAGAAGAAAAGCGTCTGACGGCAATATGTCACGGACAACTCTATCAAAGGAGGCTCAAGAGAGCATTCGACAAGAAGGTCCATCCTCGAGAATTCAAAGAAGGAGACCTAGTGCTCAAGAAGATATTACCTATCCATAAAGATCCCCGCGGGAAGTGGACTCCTAGTTATGACGGGCCGTACGTGGTAAAGAAAGCTTTCTCAGGCGGAGCCCTGATCATCACCACTATGGACCGAGAAGAGTTCCCACTCTCAATAAACTCCGATGCAGTCAAGAGGTATTATGCCTAAGAAAAAAAGAGAAAAAAGAAAAAAGCTCGCTAAATCGAAAACCTGAAAGGGCGGTTTAGGCAATAGAGAGCGTCCTGCTAGATCGAAAACCTGAAAAGGCGGTCTAGGCAAAAATTAAGGACATCAAAAAAGGAAATATACCCCGGTGGATTGAAAACTCGAAAGAGCGGTCCAGGCAAAAGTTAGGGGTTAACAAAAGAAGAAAGGCAATGACTGCAGCATCCAAGCTCCGGGCAAGATTCAAGAGGAGAAGAATCGGTCTCGTCAGCATCTTCCAAAAACAAACAAAAATCTCGAAGTCATAAGGAAATAGCATGTGTTGTGCCAAAACCAACAATTTTCTTTTTGCTTTTTCTTGTCTTTCTCTATCTCACTTCTCACTTTGTATTTTTTACCCATTCAAGAGGTCAAATCTGCATTGAATAAATTTCCTTTTGTTATTTTATGTTCTCAGTAGCGCATAAAATTTTGTTTTATTCATGATGAAAATGCTTTAAAACATGGGAAATAAACAAAAGAATTTTCTTCCAAAAAGAAAAAAGCAAACAAACATTGCTTTATTTGAATTTTCGTGAATTTCGAAGGAATTGCGGTAATTCCCACCAAATGTTGCACCAAAAGACTTAGGCTCTTTAGCAAAGGCAAGTGTGTAACTCACGGCACGCGGAGCGCAAAAACCCCAAGGGTCAAGAGGAACAAATTCCCCAGTAAACACCCTGAAACATCCAAACCAAGGCTGGATATCGATCATGCTTCCAAAATGATCCTTATATTCCCATGAAGCCAAACCTCGTTGACATTCCCCAAGGAGTCTCAACCCCAAATAAGAAGTCCAATCAGTATTGGCAAACCCACACAAATCTTCGGGCTAGGCCCGAACTACACCGGTTTTGATCCCATTTGGGTATGTAGGCAAAGGACCTTGTCCTTCCAAACCAACCAACCAACAAAACACAAAAAAAGAAAGCCCAATCATCATTGGCACAACCACAACCAAGACCGACTTTGCTCGGCACCCAACCAGTATCCCTCATATCATGCATAGCATAATTCATGCATCATGTCATTTTCATTCATGCATGCATATCCAAATCATTCATACACATGCATTTCATTTCATAAATCATGCATCCTCAACAAGGATTCTCCAGTGAGAATCACATATTCACCAACATCCATCAATAGTCAAGTAAGCGTTCCCCAGCGAACCTCCTTCACTAACTGTCCCCAATTCCCCAGACAGAATCTTTGTTTGAATCCATCTCATATCATATTACATTGCATATCACTGCATATCATACTGCATAACATGCATCATACAATCATGTTTTCCAGTTCAACCAGGGGCACCTATTTAGGGTAAGACCACAGCTCGTTAGGAATCGACCTTCAGTGAAAGTGCCTGAATAAGATTACCTAGCTTAGGTATCGACCTCTAGTGAATGTGCCTAGACAAGATCACCTCCCCCAGTGTATCGACCTTCAGTGTTAGCGGCTGAATAAGATCACAGCTCGTTAGGAATCGACCTTCAGTGAAAGTGCCTGAATGAGATTACCTAGCTTAGGTATCGACCTCTAGGGAAAGTGCCTAGACAAGATCACCTCACTCAGTGTATCGACCTTCAGTGTTAGCGGCTGAATAAGATCACAGCTCGTTAGGAATCGACCTTCAGTGAAAGTGCCTGAATAAGATTACCTAGCTTAGGTATCGACCTCTAGTGAAAGTGCCTAGATGAGATCACCTCCCCCAGTGTATCGACCTTCAGTGTTAGCGGCTGAATAAGATCACAGCTCGTTAGGAATCGACCTTCAGTGAAAGTGCCTGAATGAGATTACCTAGCTTAGGTATCGACCTCTAGTGAAAGTGCCTAGACAAGATCACCTCACTCAGTGTATCGACCTTCAGTGTTAGCGGCTGAATAAGATCACAGCTCGTTAGGAATCGACCTTCAGTGAAAGTGCCTGAATAAGATTACCTAGCTTAGGTATCGACCTCTAGTGAAAGTGCCTAGACAAGATCACCTCACTCAGTGTATCGACCTTCAGTGTTAGCGGCTGAATAAAATCACAGCTCGTTAGGAATCGACCTTCAGTGAAAGTGCCTGAATAAGATTACCTAGCTTAGGTATCGACCTCTAGTGAAAGTGCCTAGACAAGATTACCTTCATCCCCCAGTGTATCGACCTTCAGTGTTAGCGGCTGAATAAGATCACAGCTCGTTAGGAATCGACCTTCAGTGAAAGTGCCTGAATAAGATTACCTAGCTTAGGTATCGACCTCTAGTGAAAGTGCCTAGACAAGATCACCTCACTCAGTGTTCGACCTTCAGTGTTAGCGGCTGAATAAGATCACTTCCCCTTTAGGAATCTACCTCTAGTGAAAGTGCCTAGATAAGATTACCTTCATCCCCCGGTGGGTCTACCTCCAGTGTTAGCGGCTGGATACGATCAACTTTTCCAACCATTGCATTTGCATTCCGCGAAGGACAAAATTCGGGTCCTTCTTTTTACTTAATTGATCTTCGCAAAGAGTTCATGAGACGCCCTCGGCACTCACGCACTCTATGCGAAGACACAATTAAGTAGGGGCAGCTGTAGCACCCTAATTTTGTACTAAGCATTTTAAAATAAAAATCAAAAAAATCAAAGAGGGAGGAAAAAGTCAAAAGTCAACAAAAGTCAACAGAAAAGTCAACATTTCAAAAATGATGACTTCACACTGCGAAGCTCACTTCGCACTGCGAAGTCTGCGATTTTTCTGCAGATTTTTGGTTGCTTTGATTTAATTCCAGAATTTGTTGCATATCATTGCCATATTTATTTTAAGTAGCATTCATGGCTAATTGGGCCAAGCAAAACCAGAATTGAAGGACTTGCCATTAATGCCAAGGTTGGAAGCTTTTTCTTCCAACCTAGCATGTGACAAGCAAGTGGGCTTGCCCTTGGGCAGCTCTAGTCCCTCCCATGTGACCTGTTAACCACCACAAGGTTGCCAGCCACCTGCTTGAGGACTTTCCTCCTGCTTGCTCCCCCCAAAACCAGTCAAACTAGCTGGATTTTCTCACTTGAAAAAGCCATGAGTGCCAACCCTGTTTTTGCAGCAGCTTTTCACCCCTCACACCAGCCATAAGTAGCCTTTTTCATCCCTCAATCTCTGCACATTACAGTGCACGTTTTTATTGATCAACCATTGAGATTGCAAGGATTGATCCCCAAGCATTAGCCAATTGCAATTCAGCTTTGTTCTTCATCATTACCTTCTAGAATTGGTTGAATTTGTGGCTGAAATCAGGCTGAGTCTTGCCCCTTGGTACAAGGCAAGGTTGCCTCTATCCATTAGCATTTAATGCAAAGGGATTCAGCTTGATTCTAGCCACAAATCAGCTGAATTTTGGGATTTGCTAATGATGAAAAAGATTTGGTTTTGGCCTATAAATAGAAGGCAATGCCCAAGGTTCTAAACACAACTGATAACAGCATTTCAAGAGCAGAAACTCTACTCATTTCAGCTTGCAAACCCTCACAAACAACCAGAAAAAAAACCCATCCAACACAAAGCATCACAAAGTTCAAAGTTCATCACCAATATCAAAAACCTTTGTGAAAGCCTTCAACCAATTCAAATCCACTGCAGCTGGAGCTTTGCTAAGGAGTTCTGTAAGTGTTCCAAGCTTTTGTATTGCATTTTCATTTGTGTTTGCATAGCAATTTTGGTTCAAAACCATTTGATTCTAAAAAACCCCTTTTGAATTTCAAAGAAATCCCAAGGTTTTCAAAACATCAAAACTGGTTTGTCCAGCCTTTTTCACCCAAAAAACTCAAAGCTTTTCACTCACCTAAAAGGTCCTGAGTGTGTTCAGAAGTTGTTTCTGAACAAAAGTTCAGAAACAGCTTCTGAACTCAAAAATTCGCATGCTTCGCAGTGCGAAGTCATGGTCGCAGTGCGACCATGACAGATCTCAGAATCTGAGTTTTTGTGTCCAAATGACCATTTTTTGAGGTTCTAGCCCCAGAGCTCAGAACCTAAGAGTTTTTTAACCCATATTTTTCAAACCATAACAAGGATCTTGCACAATTTTGATAAAATCACAAGTTCGTATGCCATTTTGTGGATAACTTGCAAAACAAGTTATGTTCTCAAAACTTTCAAAACCACATGAACAAACAAGCTATGTTCATCATTTTAATCCAAACCTGAACAATAAATATTGTTCATGATTTTCAAAACTCGAACATGAACATACGCCAAATGCGTTCGCTTTTCGCAAAATGAGACGAACTTGCGCGTTTTCTAGCAAAAATTGCTAAACCTTTCCAATTTGGGTTTCAAACCAATTGTTTTGACATACCTTGGGATTTCTAAAGAATTCTACCCAAAAACATGAATGAAAAAGGGATGGTGTGACGTATGTCTCTCCATTGCCCCGATTGTACGAACGCGTGACGTATGTCTCGTCGTTCGGACAATCGTCATTCCCTTTTTCAACATATCCAACCCTAACCAAACCAAACCTTGGCCCCTTGTGGTCAATCCGAACCTTTTGGTCCCCCGTGGCCATTAGATTCGATAGCCCGACTCGTTAGAGTCCACTCGGTCAATGATTGACTTGTATGAGTCCATTGCACCTCTCTTGGTCCCATAGCGACCAATTCACCTTTTACCCTAACGGACGTACCTTTTAACAATTCTAATGCGATTCACGAACAAACGCTTAATAAGTCTCCCAAGCGCGAGCATACAAGCTACGTTTTAATCGCAAGAATTCGGTTAAAACATCGTCCAATTAAAATTAACCAACACATGTACGTTTTTCTACCAAAGAACTACGTACGCTTTGAATTCTCCGACTACCGGGAGATACGTAGGAGCAAGATCGACATCTAGTCAAGCGCAATAATAAAAACTTTTTTTCTCCTTTTCTTTCGTTTGTTTTTATCTCTTTCTCCCCCCCTTTATTATATTTTGACATAAATAAGCATGCGCGCGAAACATTTAAAAACAATTTAAGCTTTAGCCAAATAGAAGGTTCCCGTTGAGTACAACGGACGTGAGGGGTGCTAATACCTTCCCCTTGCGTAACCGACTCCCGAACCCGACAATGGTTGCGATGACCATCCTTTCCTCATCGTCAAAGGGTTTTATTATCGTTTCCCTTTACACCAAAAAAAAACTTAAGGGTTTATCAACGTTCCCTTTACACAAAAACTTTGGTGGCGGCTTCACAAAAGGCCCTCCGAGCGTTCGCGGACGACCTCGGAGGATTTGCGCGTCTTTTTCCCAAGGAAAAAAACGAGGTGCGCACAAGAGTTTTGTGAACTTATGAGTTTTGACAGCAAAAACAGAGCATAGGTTCAGCAGTTTTGTTTCAAGAGTCTTGAACAATTTCTTCTTCAATTCTTCTTCCTTTTATAGAGGAAATCAGAGCTGTTGAAGACTTGCAGAAATTAAGCAAAGAGCCGTTGCAAATTGAGAGCTAGGATAACTGCAATTGCGTGCTGAACTTTTGCAGAAAACAGAGTGCAGCAGCCATTTTTGAATTTGCTTTCCTTAAAAGCTGGGGAATGTTTGAGTCAGGGAGACAACTGTTCCATTGAGTTGTTCTGACATATCCAGGCATTAAATGCGCACAGTAACAATTGCTTTTCTTGCCACATCACACTTCAGAAGCTTCTGCGTGAACAGTACATCAGAAGCTCTCTTCAGGAGCACTGTTCATCAGAAGCACTTCTTCAGACTCAGACTTCAGAAGCAGGTCTTCAAACATTGACTTTTGTTGACTTCCTTTAGACTTAGACTTCAGAAGCTGTCTTCAGACTCCCCTTCAGACGCACCACTTCAGGAGCACTCTTCAGACCCAGTTTTCTTCCAGCTTTGCAACATTGCTTCTAAGCTTTCCTTTCTTGCTCTAAGCTTGTTCTTCCATAACCATTATCAATTTCCAATCGTTAAACACATGGTTCTGAAATAACTTGAACAAAGCATTAGCAAATAACCAATTTTCTATTTAACACTTTTGTTATCATCAAAACCACAAAGAGAGATATGTTTATACATAGTGTTTCAACAATCTCCCCCTTAATTCAGAAGAGAGTTGTTTAACACATTTTGTTCCAACAGACGCTACTAGCGTCTGACTAGAGTCGACCTAACCCACTCTACTTCAATTTGTAGTTTTCCTTTATTTTTAAAAATATTTAGAGTCGGACTAGCCGAGGCTAAAGGTTAGGGGACCCACGTATGACATTTTAGACCATATTTAGAGTCGGTCTGTCTGACTCTATTATTTTAATTGATAAAAATTTAATATAATAAAATTATTATTCCTCTTTTTTTGCTCAAATGGGACCCACATAATGTTTAGATTAGATATAGAGTCGGCTTAGCCGACGCTAAAATTTTTGCCAATAAAAATTTAATTTCTATATAAATTATTATAAAAAGTTTTTTATTCAATCAACAAAAATACTACCCTAAATTTTTTCCCACACTTTTTTCCCTCTCTTTACTCAATAAAAAAAAACCCCAAATATTCATCACTCTCACTAATTCATTTTCATTCTCCCTCCCACAACTCTAAACCCTAAACCACATTTTATTCTCCACCAAATTTCAATCTCACTTTCCCCCAAATTGAAACCTAATTCTCCCTAATTCTCCACCACTCTCACCCACAATCTCACTTTCCCCCAAAAAAGAAGAACAATTACGTTCCTCTCTCTCTCTCTCTCTCGATCCACCGTAGCAGATCTGTGAAAATAATAGGTTTTTTAAGTTATTTGTCCCTGACATCTTATCTTCCGGTTGGAAGTGCAAGGCATCAATCATCTGTAGCGGGCTAGCTCACTGAATCGATATATGTATTTGTATAAATATAATAGATGTTTTTTTCTTTTTCTTTTAAGCCGGATCTAAAATGTATTGGTAAGGATCTCTCCCCTGCTTATTTGTTTGGAGAGCTGACAGTTGCTTTTCGGATTGGCCACCGTCTCATTCTCCGTCGACCTCTCTCAGTCTCAACGGCGCCTCACTCAGTGTCACCGGAGCCTCTCAGTCTCACCGGAGCCTCTCTCTTCTCACTCTCTCAGTCGCATCCCTTAGTTCTTCTGGTTCCATCATCCCTTGATTCCTTTCAGGTTTGTTTTCTTAAAAACTGTTATTTGATTCAATTCAATGTTGCTTGCTTCAAAATTGGGGTAACATGTTGCTTGCTTAAAATTTGGGGAAGCTTGAACCCTAGAAATAAAAAATGGGGGAAACCTGGTAATTGATATGATAGATTTTGCACTTGGTTATATTGTTGATTCAGTTGGGTTTTGGAGTTGATGTGGCTTCTTCATTTTTGTATCAGTGGAAGCCCTAGTGGTGTATGTTGTACTAGTTGGTTATTAGTAATTGATTTTGGTAATTGATGTTATATTAGTAATTCCTTTTAGAGCTAGAAATTACAATTGATGTGTGAATTTTCCTACTTTAATTTGATGAGTTTAAAGTTCGGTGCTTTATTAGTAGTTGATGTGTGAATTGTGTGTTTTGTAAAGTGATACAAGGGTCATCAACGAGCTTGAAATTGAGATCGAATTCATGAGATTGAAGAGATTTGAAGAAGAGACGAGGTGAAGAGTTAAATGATGGATTTTGTTTTGTTTTTTGGGTTATTTGTTGATTTTTTGGGTTTATATGAGTATGGTGTTGAAGATGAAGAAGATCAAGAAGAGGGAAGAAGGATGGCTTGGTTTTCTAGTTGTTCTTTTGGTGACAGGAGCTGAAGTAGAGAAAGGAAATAGCTTGACCAAATTAAGGGTAACAACTTTAGTTTTTTATGAAATTAATTTTATGCCATTAACTAAACAATTTTTGTGCCATTGACGGTGAAAGCATCTGCTTTGAATGATGGTGTATGTGTAAAAAAAATTACACTAAACTCTATATAATAAGACTATGTGCTTTGCTTTGCATAAAATAAATTGGACTCCATAGTTTATACTTCATTGTAAAAAACTTATGCGTCTCAATGTGATTCTCTTGGGTTGAATATAGGCTATTTAATTTATACACTTTTAATAGATAAGGAAGAACATTGTTTTTATCAGAATGAATTAGATCATCTCGGCTATTTGATTTATGTTCTTTTGAGTTTAGATAGATAACAAGTAAATATCTTTTAATAGAATGAAGGGGAATGATCCAAAACACTATATCCATTAAGGTTTTTGAGTAGGAAGCAGAATTTTAATTAATAATTCAGGTTTACAAAGTTGAGTATAAACTATTTTTCATTGTACTCGCAACTAAGTAATTTCTCTTTGTATTTTGTAATGTAGAGTAAGATTTTTTATTTTATTTTTTTGACGTTTGTAGAGTAAGTGTTATCTCTAGCTTGGTGAAGAAAATCTAAGCTACATCTACTGTTTACTCATTTGTTGTTATGCTGCAAATAAGATGCACAATTAACTTATAGCAATGTTTCACTTTATCGGTAATAATAGGTGTGGACACTGCAAAAAACTTGCTCAGGAATATGAAAAGCTCGGTAATAGCTTCAAGAAAGCCAAATCTGTTCTGATTGCCAAGGTCAGCCCCCTGGTTTTCCTGATTCCCTTGTAAAATGTTTTGTACTGTTAAGGTGCAATAAATTTTATCTGTTTATGATTAGTAATTGTGTTCTTATTGCGAAGCATGTTGGTGTTGGATACCTGTCTACAAACCGAAGAGATTATTAAACTGAAACTGAGACATTTACTAGGGTCCGTTTGTTATAGATTTAAAAAAAAAATAAAAAATTTCTTTGCATTTTTAGTAAGGATTTTTATACAGAGTGATGTCTCCTTCTGCATTCTGTATATATATATGACAGTAATTTTTAAGTAAAGGCGGAGGAGAGTTGGACCATCCTGGGAAATTTATATTCTTCACAAATTTTACTCAATCTTTGTGCTTGAACTTTATGTTTCTTTGTGTCCGTTCTCATTGATGATTCAATAAATTCATTGCACGTATGATGAAGCTAACTTATTAATTTGCTATAGGTGGACTGTGATGAGCATAAGAGTGTGTGCAGCAAATATGGTGTCTCTGGGTACCCAACGATTCAGTGGTTTCCAAAAGGATCTCTGGAACCCAAAAAGTGAGAAGACCTTGGCTTTTTAGAAAATAATATTGATATGATTTTATATCTCAGTTCATATTTACTTATCCTGCATTTCACATCTATTTTCTGTTATCTTATACTTGATTTCGGAAAATTCCCGAAGGTTTGAAGGGCCACGCACTGCAGAATCACTTGTCGAGTTTGTAAATACAGAAGGAGGTACTATTTGCCGTTTTAAAGCCATCTGTTCCCGTAATATCTATGAAACAGAAACATTCAGATGTTTACATGTTTGTATAACTTCTAAGGAAACATAGTTCCACCCCTCGGAAATATCACAAAGCCATCCTGTAGCATTATATATTTTTTTAAAGTATTTTAGTGTAGAGGATGGATTTTACTGAGATACTAGAGTTTTAGGTCCTAAATCATCAAAATCTGCACACTTCAATTTTTTTAGTTTCTATGATGGTGTTGAGCATAACTTGAGCATGATTTGGTTTTTCCCTTTCTTTCTTCTCTGTTATTTTATTTGCAATTGTACTATTGTAATGAATTTCCTAAACAGAGGTTTTGACTTACAGGAACCAAAACTCATCTCCTCGATCACCTCATAGTATAAAGCTATCATTCTAAGAAGCCAACCAATAACAGATTTATGCTTCCGTGTATGTGAAACATTTTTATAAAAGTCATAATCTAATAAAATTGATTGTCTAACATTCACGTATTGTTTCACTGATTTTGTGTACTTTATCTGCAACAATGTTTAGGCAGTCCTGTTCTTGGTTACTTGGCAGCTGGAGTCTTGATTATTCGCAATGTTCATGGGGACAAAAGCAATCGCTGAATTTGGAGTTGTTTTCCTGTTATTTAATATTGGCCTAGAGGTGGAGCTTGACATATGATCTTGCTGTACCATAACTTTGATTATCTCCTTATTGAAAAGAAAACTGAAGCTCTAAACTGTTTTTTTCTAGCTCTCTGTGGAAAGGCTTAGTTCAATGAAGAAATATGTCTTTGGAGTAGGATCTGCTCAGGTGATTGTGGAACTCCATCTTTCACCTTTGTAGTAAGAATATATCAAAATTATATTGTAATGTATTAGTATTGATTATTTGATTCTAAGAAGTATTAGTATTATCAGTTGGAGTTTATCTCTGCATCTCCGTACATATCATGATTTGTTAATTTAGTTAAGATTAAGAGTCTAATATTAATGTAAATAAGGACTAGTCATTAGTGTTTTGTCTTATGCAACAACATCCAATATATTATTCACGGCATACCAATATAATTTGATGGTTGAGTATTCCTTTTCCTCCCTCTACACCTAAACAACTATGACCTAAAACCTCAAAACTTGTTAATATTGTTTACCTCTTGATATTCTTTTTATATACTAGTAATTTACAAGCCAACAATTCTCACCATGTATGAATAAATGCAGGTTCTGTTGACTGCCGCAGTTATTGGGTTGGTTGCTCATTATGTTTGTGGCCGAGCTGGCCCTGCTGCTATCGTCATTGGGAATGACCTGGCATTATCATCAACTGCTGTTGTTCTGCAGGTACATATCCTGAGTATTGTTTGCTTTTAAGTTCTTACTATAGGGTATACATTCACTCAGTCTAGTCAGTTTAACTAATCCAACTTTATGCCATTGTTTAATGTATGTTCTGAGATTGTGATATCTAGCTATTTTAAAAGCACAAATTAATTGTAAAAGGATTTTGTTCTGGCATGTATCTGTTAACAAATATAAATACATTTATGGTTGTCATTATTTGATAAATCTTGAAGTCTATACTCTATAGCTAATTTGCTGTAATGCTAGTCTACCTTCAAAAAACTCCATCGTCACGAGTTTAAATATTTAGGGTTGGAGTCAAGACTTTGTTCTTTGTATATTATAATTCTATAATTTTACTTTCATGTATTCTGAGTCCTCCATGTTGCAATATTTCAAGTGAACTTGTTTTACAGGTGTTACAGGAAAGAGGTGAGAGCACATCACGACATGGACGAGCTACATTTTCTGTATTACTTTTTCAGGTTACTTCATACCTTACCTGTCTATCTAGAAAGTAGAAAATGAAGGATTTCGCTGTAAAATACAGTATTGTATTATATATTATATGTTAATACTTGTGATATATAATTGACTAAACTTTGTCTTATGAGAGACATCTTGACTAAACTTTGTCTTTTTTAGTATGTTATTAAGTATAGATCCACAACTAGCATCTTCTATGTATGTTTTTTTCCCTATCTTGTTGATTTCTATGTTAATTTGTTGGTTTTACATTGGTTGTTTTTTTAGCTCTTTACTGCCTTTGGTGTTGCAATATTTTGACTAAAACTGACTATTTCTTCTTTGTTTATACACAGGATTTGGCTGTCGTCGTCTTGCTAATACTCATACCTCTTATCTCACCTAATTCTTCCAAAGAAGGGGTAACACTTTCTAGCACCTTTTGTTTAAAATACTTCAGATGTTTTCATGAAGTTAAGAAATTGGCTAGTTAAAGTTGTATGAACTCCTGTGTAGCATGAGAAAGTGTGTAACAAGGGTGTTCCATGTTGTTCAGAGAACTTGCATTTAATTGGATAATTTTATTTAATTTAATTTTTTTACATTTGATTTAGAAGGGTCAGGACACATTTCACTCTTTCTAGTTGAAGTTGGTTCATGTTAAATGCTTGATTGGAAGCCATTAACTTTGCTTTCTGTTATGACCATCACCGTCATTTCTATGCCTATACTGTAGTTGCTGCTACTATTATCTTTCTGTAAAATATTAGTGTCTGTTTTCAGGTTGGCTTTCAAGCCATTGTCTGTATACAGTAAAAATTAGCAAAAAAAAAACAAAAAAAATCTAGCGTCGGCCTAACCGACTCTAATATTTAGTTGACTTGTTTGACTGGTTTGAAGTTGACTTTAGCGTTAGTTCAGCCGACTCTAAATTTTATAGTTAGCGTCGGTCTGGCAAACTCTAAATTATTTGTTGACTTTTTTGATTTTGAATTTAATAGCTCGGCTGCGCGAAGAGTCGGTTTTAGAGTCGGCTTAACCGACACTATGTTAACCTCGGAGGACAGATAGCCGACTCTACCCAGTAGCTTCAAATTTTTTAGCCTGCCCCCGACCCCGACACTAAATATGTGTTAGCGTCGGTTTTAGCCCTGTTAGAGTGGGTTTTTGGCCGATACTAAATCGCAGTTTTCTTGTAGTGAGTAAATCACAATACAATCTAATATTGATATTGTACGTTCTCTAAAAACGCTCGAGCGTACCAACACTCGGAATGACTACGGAGTCGCCACCAAAGTTTTATTTTTAAAGGGAAACGTTGATAAGACCCTTGACGATGTGGAAAAGATGGTCATCGCAACCATTAACGGGTTCGGGAGTCGATTATGCAAGGGGAAGGTATTAGCACCCCTCACATCCGTTGTACTCAATGGGAACCTCCTAGTTAGTTAGGGTTAATAGTGTTTTAAAGGTTGCTTGCTACATTTTAATATTTCAAAGAAAAAAGGAAAAGGGGAAAAAAGGTTTTTTACATTAGTGTGCTTGACAAGAGTGGGATCTTGCTCCTACGTATCTCCTGGTGCTATGGAGAATTCAAAGCTACGTAGTTCTTTGGTAGAAAATATGTGTTTGTTGGTTGATTTTAAAGAACAATGTTTTTGATCGTATTCTAACCGTTAAACGTAGCTTGTATGCTCGCGCGTGGGAGGCTTAAGCGTTTGTTTGTATCGCGTTAGAATTGATAAAACACCGTGCTTTTGTGAAAAGAGATTTGAATTTTAATTGACCACGGGGGGCCATGAATTAGTTTGGTGTGTTGGATTTGTTTTTTATGTTTTTGTATTTTTTGAAAATAGAATGACGATTGTCCGAACAACGAGACATACGTCAAGTGCTTGTGCAACCGGGGAATAGGAAGACATACGTCAAACCACTCCTTTTTCAATCAAGTTTATTGTTGAAAGTAAATGTATTTTTTGTATTTTTGAAAAGGAATGACGATTGTCCAAACAACGAGACATACGTCAAGTACCGGTGCAACCGGGGAATGGAAAGACATACGTCAAACCACTCCTTTTTCATTCAAGTTTGTTATTGAAATTTAATAAATTACAAATAAAAGCAAAAACACTTTTTATATTTTTGAATAAAATGAGTTTCAGCCCTTGCAAAAAATAGTTCAAAACAGGTTCTGAACCTTCAGAAGCTGCCTAGAAGCTGGCTCAGAAGCACTGTTCAGAAGTTCAGAAGCTGCTTCAGAAGCACTGTTCAGAAGCTGCTTCGGAAGCACTGTTCAGATGCACTGTTCAGAAGCTGCTTCAGAAGCACTGTTCAGAAGCTGCTTCAGAAGCACTGTTCAGAAGCTGCTTCAGAAGCACTGTTCAGAAGCTGCTTTTAGAAGCTGCTTCAGAAGCACTGTTTAGAAGCTGCTTCAGAAGCACTGTTCAGAAGCTGCTTCAGAAGCTGCCTTCAGAAGCTACTTCAGAAGCACTGTTTAGAAGCTGCTTCAGAAGCACTGTTCAGAAACTGCTTCAGAAGCACTGTTCATAAGCTGCCTTCAGAAGCACTGTTCAGAAGCTGCTTCAGAAGCACTGTTCAGAAGCTGCTTCAGAAGCACTGTTCAGAAGCACTGTTCAGAAGCTGCTTCTGAAGCGCTGTTCAGAAGCACTTCAGACTCTGATTTCAGAACCTCAGGGGTAAAAATGTTTGAAAACAGTAGGAAAAACATTCTGTTTTGGTGATTGTTTGAAAAGGAAAAAAGATTTTTGGGTTTTTGAATGATGTTTTAGGGCAAAAAAGAGTTAAAATGACTAAAAATGCAGAAAAGTAATGCAGAAACAGCAGGACAGCAGAACAGAGTTCTGTGATTTTTTCTCAACTTCTGAGTTAAATTTCTCACTCAAAACTGAACCAAATACAAAAATAAAAATACCATTGTAATCTTTGCCATGAATACTAAATCTTAGTGGTTTTAGATTTACCAAAAGATGTCCTAGAACCTAATATATTCTGGCCTCAAGTCATGCCCATGAACTCATGATGAAAAATGCATTATTTTTTAAGAAAAGCTAAAAACACTTAAACTGAATGCGAAAGAGGAGATAGAAAGGTTCAAGATACCTACAAACTCCTAGCCAAAGATTCAAATGCACAAAAAATGAAAGGGGCTTTTGAGTGGTTATGTTTTTTAAGGATGGAAGTGATGGAGAAGATGAACAGTAACATAATGGTGTTTTGTTACTATTCTTCTCTCTTTGTGTGATGTTTCTTTGTGGTTTAGTTGCTGTTTTGATTCTGTTTGATTTGTTATGGTGGTTTGTAAAGAAAAAACAGAAAAATAGAGCTTCTTTCTTTTGGGAGGTTTTGTTATGATTTTTGCTGCTGTTTAGTTTTCTGATTCTGCCTCTCCAAGTCCTCTTGTTTCATTCATTTTCGTCCCCCATATATAGGCAATTTTGTGATCATTTGTAATCATGAAAATCCCTTGAAAGCTGGGCCTTTTTGTGTGCTATGGCAAAGACTTTGGTTAACATTTATTGAAAAGGGAAGGAAGTGACCTTGCCTTGTGATTTTGGTGAAGACTTGTGGCTAGTTCTGGACAAGTAGGGGCTGAATGCTGACAGAGGGTAATGGAACAAATGGAAAAACAGGAAAGGATGGGTGCTGCCCTGACAGAAGTTGGGAGAAAACAGGGAGAAGGGGCGCTGCTTGCAGGGGCAGCAGCTTGCAGCCTTCTTTTACAAAGGAAAATGGAAGAAAATGGAAAGGAAAAGATGCTGGAAAACAGGGGCAGCAGCTTGCAGCTTATATTGACTTGTTTGATAAAGAAGAAAGGAAGAAAATGGCAAGGAGGAGGTGCTGGAAAAACAGGGGCAACATCTTATTTTGACTTTGTTTCCTTCTTGGCACATGTTTCTTTTTTTTGAGACAAACAAACATAATAATAATAATAATAATAATAATAATAATAATAATAATAATAATAATAATAATAATAATAATAATAATAATAATAATAATAATAATAATAATAATAATAAGATAAATAAATAATAATACAACCTTTTTTATTATTTTTAAAAAAGAAGAAAATAAAAATTGATTTTTTTGTTTTGCATGATGATTTTTTTTAAAGAGACTTGGACAAAATTAGGGTACAACAGATACAAGCTACAAGTTGCAAAACTACACAAATCAAACCAAACCTAATAACAATAAAACACACTACACTAATGAAAACACAAAGATATAAACTTGTTAATTAAGACTTAATTGAATAACAATGTGATCAAATATGTTTTGAAAGAGTTTGACTCAAGGAATCAAACCAAAGCTTAAGATAAAGTTCAATCACACTCAGTTCAATCAATATTCAGTTAGCACAATTTATATACGAATTTTAATGAAATTAAAAGAGTAAGGGAAAGAGAGATAACACCAGATTTTTATAGTAGTTACCCCTTTCGTCCTCGCTTCGGGGTACATCTACTCTTCTTGATGGAAAACGTCTCCACCAAGGACCTCCACTTTGATTATGAATGTGAATTACAAATGATTACAAGAGTTCCTTCAAACTATCCTAGCTTTTCAACCCTTATGCAATCACAACCCAAATCTTCAAATACCCTTTGAAATTGGTGCTTTCTGTATCTTCCAATCCTCAAACACCCGTGCAACCCTTCAAGCTCTTCACTCGAACTCTTCGATTCTCCGTCCGGTGAGTTGATCTCCTTGAACACAAGAACAATTAGAAAGAACCCCCAAACCCTTGGAGGTGGAATGAGATCATTCAATTCTCTTCGGATCCTTGATTCCCAACCAATATCCTTGAAAGTAATCAACTTACAATCCCTATAAGACTCTAGTAATCTATGACTCAATGAAACACAATGATTCTTAGAAAAAGTGTTAAATCTCAAGAACACAATAAACAATGAGGTATGAGGAATCTAGAGAGAATATATGTAATTGATTCAGTAGTTGTAAGGTTTGGATGATATGAGTATATATAGAAAAGGGTGGAAAGTGCAATATTTTGACAAAAAACAACATGTTGATCTGAATCACTAAATGAGTGATTCGAATCAGACAACAAAAAGTCAAACAAGAAACATATGGAGATTGATACGAATCAGACATATATTGATTTGAATCAAACTGCCCAGAAACAAGAGTGATACGAATCACACAACATGTGATTCGAATCACTAAGTCTAAAACACAACAAAAAAAGTTTATATGATACGATTCACTAAATTATGATTCGAATAAGATAAATACGATTCAAGAAGTCATGAATCGAACCATGGACATAAACTTTTCATGATACAATTCAAACATATGTGATACGAATCAAGAACTCATGATTCAAATCACAAGGCTTAAAGACCAATCTTGATCAAGATAAAAAGGTTTACTAGGAATCAAGGGAATCAAAAAGGACATAACTGATAAATGCTTTAACAAGATGCTAACTACAAATGATAAAACAACATTAAAAGGCATAACCTATACATCATCATAACATCCTACAAACCTAAACTATAGAAACCTTCATTCTCCCCTTTTTTGATGATGTCAAACACCGTATGTTGGTGTTGTTATTTGCTTGACTCCCCCTGAAACTTGGCATACAAGAAAAACCAACGAAAGGCATATATACCATACTAACAATCATACATAAGTGAAAGCTAACAACATAGCAATCAAGTAAGTAAGACTTAACAATCATAACAATCATCAACATAGACAACATAACCATCAGGATAAACAACATAACCATTAGCATAAAACAATATAGCAATCAAGTAAGTAAGACTTAAAAATCATAGCAACCATCAACATAACCATCAGCATAAACAACATAACCATCAGCATAAACAACATTTGTTTTTCTCCCCCTTTGACAACGTCAAAAAGGGAAAGTGCATGAGTGTAAGGAAATTATTACAAACCAAACGGAAAGGCATAAAGTCACAACAAATAAAATGCATAATAAAAAAAATAAACGCATCAAGCATCATGGCCATCAAGGTTGGAGGGTTCATCATCATCTTGGAAGAAGGCACTAGGTGAGGCTCCTAAGTTTTCCCATCTTTGGAATGAGTTTCTCATCTCCTGAAACTGAGTTTCTTGAGTGTCAAGCCTACGATTAAGATCCTGAAACTGCAGGTCCTGGGCATCAAATTTTTGAGTCATGAACATTTTCAAGTCCCTCATACCATTCATGATTGCACCAAGATCAACTGACTGGTAACCTTGATCATGATGAGGATCATAGTCAGTCATTTTCTACGTCTTCATCTTCAATGTCTTCCATTTCAGCATCACCCTCATGATCCACATTTTCATTTTCGATATTTAGACAAATCTGCTCAACCAACTCGGTATCAGTCCCTCCAGGTACAGTGACATAGTCATAGTACCATGTGCTAACCGGCTCTGCTCTGCCATTATAGTACTAGTTTTTGTTGCTATCTTGATAGTAATGCATATTTCCAACGACCTTCTTGTCTAAACCACTAGAATCACTTGGCTTGGTGTACAAACTATCAACACTCAACACACGGTGGTCTCTAAGTAAGTTGGACAAAAAGGATGGATAAAAAAAGTCTCTTGTTACCATCATTTTTGTAAGCCATCATACGATTGGAGAAGAACAAAGGTCAATTTATCTTAATCTTGTTTTTCAATATCCACATAATGCTCAAATCCATATCATCTATCCTACCATAATTTGACTGCGTACTCATAAGAATTTTCACAACCACCCAATGCAACGTTATATCAGCACATTTCAGTTGAAGAGGAGTAGAGTTAGAGTACTCCATGGGTTCAAAACCATTTTTTGAAACACTTTTCACAAAGCCAATCTTGTTATAGTTAGCGAATGTTGTATCACCTTCAAAATCCAAACCTTCACAATCTAAACCGGCTATAGATAGCCATCTATCCGGATTAAGTGTAACAACTTTATTAACAAAAGGACATTCAAAACTCACACCATCTTTTAATCTATGTGCACTACAATAGAAAGCCTTGATTTGAGATTCATTGTAATCACACTTAAAGCTAACAAATTTTTCTAGTTTTTGAAATTGAAGCAATTCATGAAACCCAAAACCCATTCTCACTATTTCATATGTTTCACAAAAAAAATGAGAGGCTGCCTTCCTAGATTGGAATTTTTCGAGATGCCTGTCATAATTCGCCACCGATAACAAGTCTTGGACCAAAACCCACACTTCATCATCAGCAGGAGGTTGTGAGGTTTGTCCCCTCTATTTGCTGGTGCCTTTCCTTCCACATCCTCATGTATTCAATTTTGGACCCATTTGTGAAAAAGCACGGTTTAAATGATGTATTTTATGTAGAAGAGTAAATGGTTAAGAGGTTTTGGTTGAATTTGTGAGGAAAAGGGTTAGAAGGGATTATTGGAGGTTAAGAGGAGTTTGGGTTCGTGACTGTTGAGGTAGGAAAAAGGAAAGTTGAGTTTTTGAATGAATGACCAGGATGCAAAGCAAAAATCTGGTTTTTACGCATTTGATACGATTCACAATTTCGTGATTCGATTCAAGCTGATTCGAATCAGTGGTTACACTGAAATAGTTTGAATTGAATCAAAAGGTAAATTTTTCAAGGATTTTGTAATTTTTCAAAAAGAAAAGTTTGTGAATTGTAATCAAATGGTCATGCATATATTTGTTGACAAATTTATTTGTTTTGATTTGTAAAAAGCCAACATATAAGAACCTAAAGGATACCCTAACAACAACTTCTAAACAATCACAATTGAAACACAAGTAAGCATGGAAGGCAATCACAAGAAAATATAGCATGCTAAAAGGGATACACAAATAGGAACAAATAGTAATGCACACACATGAAGAACAACTCAACACTGTCATAGAAATAACAAACATTATACAAACATAAAGGCAAGAGAGATAGTTTTCAAAGAAAAGTCAAACACGTTTGACTTTCTAGAGAAAACACTTTACCTAACCAACTTAATCCCAAGAAGAGTGCTCCAAAAATGAAGATGTAGGAGAGGTCGCTCGTGATAATTCAGCGTGATAAGGCCAATGGAGAGCTTAAGTATTTAGCATCCTCGAATACGCCTTCAACACATTTTTACTCTTAATGCCCTTGCAAGACAAGAAGCTTATTGTGAAGTATCATCCTTGACTTAGCTCTTGATCAACAAACCTATAACACACTCAAAACAAACAAAGCTTTTCCCAATTAGTGGGAGTAAGTGAAAAACAAGGGTTTTCCAATTTGAAAGAAGCATTGAGATGAATCCCCTTTTTCACTTAGGTGAATATAGAGAATCCATCTACATTAGAGTGCCTTGAACAATCCTAGAAAATATTCCTAAGATATGTAAGGCACTTTATCACGCTTGATCAATTTGGAACCCTTAGGTTCTCAACCAATGTTGAGACCTTGGGATTAGTGAGACAATCAACAATCTTGGGCACCCACATCATTACCCCTTTAGGAACTTCTACCTTCCTAATGTGGCAATGAGGAGTGGTGTGGCCAAGTCTTCCACAATAGTGGCATCTAACATTGTGAGTATGAGGTTTGTCATTGTCATGTTTATTAACAAAGGAATAGTTTTTGTAAGGCCTTTTAAAAAGGTTTTCTTTTATCATTTGACTTCATGACAAACTTCACATCACCCTTAGAAACATGTTCTAGATTACGAGTTAAAGATTCAATTTCTTTGTGGAGGCTAGGACATGTCTCACAATCTGCAAAGTTCATCCAATTAGAGTCATATTTGGATGAGTTTTGTTTAGGTGACTCTAAACTAGGAATTATAAGTTTTTCATTGACAAGGGATGCATGCTCTTCCTTTAGAATTTCAAAAGTGCTTTTAAGTTGTGAGAGCTCACTTTCTAGTTTTAAAATGTTTTTCTTTTGAGCTATAATTTTGTCAAAAGCATTTGAGGCCTCACAATGCATCTCTTCAATGGCTTCTTGTAAATCCTTATAGGAAGGTTTAAACTCGGAGTCGGAGAGATTTACCTCATTTTTTCTTTGCTTTGTGTGACCCATGAAACATAAATCGGCGATCTCATCATTGTCAGAATTACTTGTCAAGGAAGTGGTGTCATCTTCTTCCCACGCTATATAAGTTCTTCTTCCTCTTGACCTTCTATTTGAATTCGACCTTCTTTTGCCCTTAGTTAAATTCGGGCATTCACTCTTGTAGTGACTGATCTTTCTGCACCCAAAGCAACTAACACTTTTCTCCTCCTTTTTCGATTCCTTTCCTTTAAGAGAAGACTTCCTAAAATTGACAAGGTTCTTGTCATTATGCTTTAGACCATTCTTTTTGATGTAGCGATTGTAACGTCTGACGAACATCCCCATTTCTTTATCATTGAGTGAATCATTGTCGGATTCACTTTCACTTTGCATGAAAGAAGTAGCCGTGGACGAGGTGGTCTTTAGTGCAATAGACTTAATCTCTTTCTTTTCCTTCTTTTTGAGATCTTCCTCACTAAATTTCAATCGTATAATCTCATGTTCATGTTCCTTGAGTTTACCAAAGAGAGTAATGATTCCAAGAGTGTTGCGATTTTGTGATTCCTTGATTGCCGTCACCTTGGGCTGCAAATCTCTAGTCATACGTCTCAACACTTTGTTAGTGCAATCTTGGTTTAAGATGTCTCTTCCTAAGTTTTGCAATTTGTTAACAATATGAGTGAATCTCATTTGCATGGAGGAGATGGACTCACCATCCTCCATGTGAAAGAGTTTATATTGTTGAACGAGAGTATTAATCTTAGATTGCTTGACATCGTCGGTTCCTTCATGAACAGTTTCCAACGCGTCCCACATAGCCTTAACAGTTTTACAATGAGAGATGGAATGATACTCATTTACTCCAAGAGAGGAAATAAGTACATTTCACGCCTTCATGTCGAATTGAACCTTCTTTTTGTCATCATCACTTCAATCGGCTTTTGGTTTGTCTTGTGCAACACTGTCAACAACGTTTTGAGGTTGAAAACGTTCGTTGAGAATGGCGTCCCACACATCCATGTCCACCGATTGGATATGAACGCTCATGCATTCTTTTCAATAGTCATAATTATTGTCGTCGAAGGTTGGTGTTCTATTATATGCCCTTTTTGGCTCCTTACTTACCATATTGACCTTGACTCTTCCAGTGATTAAACCATAAATGAAGAGACCAAGCTACTGATACCATTTGTTGGTCTATATGGCAACGAGGTATTCGCTAGAGGGGGGGTGAATAGAGCCTTTTTAAAAATGCTTTTTAAAGTCGATGAAAACGTAGCGAAAGCAGTTTAAAACAATTGACTATTCGAAATTACTTGAAGCGTAAGATGACGACAAAAATTATAAAGACTATGCTCAAGGATTTACAAATTGAATTGAGCAATTCAATTAAAGTAAATCACAATATAATCTAATATTGATACAAACTACAAGTTGCAAAACTAGACAAATCAAACCAAACCTAATAACAATAAAACACACTACACTAATGAAAACACAAAGATATAAACTTGTTAATTGAGACTTAATTGAATAGCAATTGACCAAATATGTTTTGAAAGAGTTTGATTCAAGGAATCAAACCAAAGCTTAAGATAAAGTTCAATCACACTCAATTCAATCAATATTCAATTAGCACAATTTATATACGAATTTTAACGAAATTAAAAGGGTAAGGGAAAGAGAGATAACACCAGAATTTTATAGTAGTTCCCTCTTTCGTCCTCGCTTCGGGGTACATCTACTCTTCTTGATAGAAAATGTCTCCACCAAGGACCTCCACTATGACTATGAATGTGAATTACAAATAATTACAAGAGTTCCTTCAAACTATCCTAGATTTTCAACCTTTATGCAATCACAACCCCAATCTTCAAATACCCTTTGAAATTGGTGCTTCTTGTATCTTCAAATCCTAAAACACCAGTGCAACCCTTCAAGCTCTTCACTCGAACTCTTCGATGCTCCGTCCGGTGACTGGATCCCCTTGAACACAAGAACAATTAGAAAGAACCCCCAAACCCTTGGAGGTGGAATGAGATCATTCAATTCTCTTCAGATCCTTGATTCCCAACCAATATCCTTGAAAGTAATCAACTTACAATCCCTATAGCACTCTAGCAATCTATGACTCAATGAAACACAATGATTCTTGGAAAAAAAAGTGTTTAATCTCAAGAACACAATGAACAATGAGGTATGAGGACTCTAGAGAGAATAGATGTAATTTATTCAGTAGTTGTAAGGTTTGGATGATATGAGTATATATAGAAAAGGGTGGCAAGTGCAATATTTTGACAAAAAACAACATGTTGTTTCGAATCACTAAATGAGTGATTCGAATCAGACAACAAAAAGACAAGCAAGAAACGTATGAAGATTGATACGAATCTGACATATATTAATTCGAATCAAATTGCCCAGAAACAAGAGTAATACGGATCACACAACATGTGATTCAAATCACTAAGTCTAAAACACAACAAAAAGAGTTTATATGATACGATTCACTAAATTATGATTCGAATCAGATTGATATGATTCAAGAAGTCATGAATCGAACCATGGACAGAAACTTTTCATGATACGATTCAAACATATGTGATATGAATCAAGAACTCATGATTCGAATCACAAGGCTTAAAAACCAATTTTGATTAAGCTAAAAATGTTTACTTCAAACACAAGGCATGCTAGGCTTGTAGGAATCAAGGGAATCAATAAGGAGATAGTTGCTAGGTGCTTTAACAAGATGCTAACTACAAATGATAAAACAACATTAAAAGGCATAACCTAGACATCATCAAAACATCCTACAAACCTATAACTATAGCCACCTTCAAAAGGTACACGGTCAAAAGACAATTGTTATTTATGGGCACCTCAAAACAAGATTCAACCCTTAACATGTTTGATATCCAAGAAAGATGTGGATGATGAAAGTGATGTATATCCTCAACGGACTGATTTCATAGAAGATGTCCCAGACAAGGAGTCCAACATTGAGTCAGGTGGTATTGATTCTGAAGATTCTCATGCCAACGAAGGGCTATCAATCAGAATTCAAAAGAATCATCATAAGGAGAATATTATAGGGTATCTGAATATGGAAGTTGATGTAGAACAACTTAAGTGATTCATTGATCCTAGCTTTCCAGATCATGTATATAAGTTGAGGAAAGCTCTTTATGGTTTGAAGCAGGCTCCAAGGGCTTGGTATGAGAGGCTGACTGAGTTACTGGTCAACAATGGATACAACAAAGGTGGGATTGACAAGACTGTATTTGTGGAGAATGATGGAGGAAAGATCATGGTAGCTCAAATTCATGTTGGTGACATTGTTTTTGGAGGAATGTCGAACTAGATGCTGGAACATTTTGTCCGACAAGTGCAGTTTGAATTTGAAATAAGTCTTGTTGGTGAATTGACATATTTTCTTGGTCTTCAATTAAAGCAAATGGAAGATACAATCTTTATTTCTCAAAGCAAGTATTCTAAGAGTTTTATGAAGAAGGTTGGTCTTAAAAATGCAAGTCATAAGAGAACTTCTGGTGCAACACATGTTGAATTAACCAAAGATGTTAGTGGTGTTGATGTCGATCAAAGTCTCCACAAGAACATGATTGGAAATCTATTGTATCTCACAACAAGCAGTCCTGACATCACATTTGTTGTAGGAGTATGTGCTAGATACCAAACTGAACCCAAGGCTAGTAATCTCACTGAAGTGAAGAGAATTATGAAGCACATTAATGGAACTAGTGACTATGAAATTTTGTATTCTCATGATACTGATTACATTCTAGTTGGGTATTGTGATGTTGATTGGGCTGGTAGTGCCAATGATAAAAAGGGCACATACGGTGGATTTTTCTTTCTAGGCAACAATTTGTTTTCATGATTCACCAAGAAGCAAAATTGTGTATCTTTGTCTACTACAGAAGCTGAGAACATTGCTGCATGCATTATCTACAATCGGTTGTTATGGATGAAACAAATGTTGAAAGAGTACAATGTGAGTGGTATTAATATTTCTAAGAAACCCATTCAACATAGCAGAACCAAACACATTGATATTGTTCATCTTTTTATCAAGGAGCTAGTTGAAGATAAAGTTGTGAACCTTGATCATATAACAACTAAACAACAACTGACAGATATTTTCACTAAGGTTTTAGATGTTGTGCGGTATGAGAAGTTAAGGGGCACTTTAGGTATTTGCTTGTATGAGAATTTATAGCAATTACAGTTGTGGAAGCGTGCAAATAGATACTTTCTTTTTTACTATAACTAAAGTTGCATGAGAAATAAGGGAAATCATTTCCATATTGAAAACCGCTGAAAATGTAAGTTCTCTTGATACTTCATCTGTACCGGTTAATGTTCACACAAGCCCTTTTGATTATGAGGATAAAAATGATGATGTTACTGAAACTTCCATTGCTTCTATGAATGGTTTGTATCCATCTGAAACTGCTTCTATTTTGCATGTTGAACTTTGTTCTGAAACCCGTGTTGAACCAAATGTTGAAACATCTGCGAAACCTATTTCTATGTCTATTAGTCAGGTTAATCCTATCTTTGAAAAGACCCTAGAAAAGTCTAGTTCTGCTACTGTTGTTGATGATGATGTTGTTAGTGAACCACCCACTAAAGAAACCAGTCCTGGACCATTAACTGACCAAATAACTCCTATCACTGATCGTGCCAAAGAGTATGTTGTTGAACTACTTCATGTGCAAGTTAACTCTGTTTTACCTCCACCTGTTGAAACCTCTAAGAATGCAAATGTTAAACCTGATGTTGGACCCTCCCACGTCCAAAAAGATTGTGTTGTTGAGTTATATGTGCATTCTTTGAACCCCCATATTAAAGTGATTGTGAACCAAAATGATGAAAATACAGAGGTTGATCTAGGTGTTAGTGTTGAAGTGCTGGATGTGTTGGAAGAAATTGATCCTAATGATCTTCCACTTGGCCAAACTACAGCGTGTGGCTGATAGGGTGAATGAGAACTGATCCTGTTATGACTGGATGTTCGTTCTGCTGAGAACTAAATATGTTCAGATGTGTTATGTTCACATATGTTAGTTCTAATGTGTTTATGCTCAGATGTGGTTATTAATCATGCGAGTATCTGAGTGTTTTGCAATGAAATGTTTGTTCTTCTGTGAAGACTCTGTGTGTGGATACTATGTTTGTGTGATTCTGATGTGTACTGCTGCACGTTGAGGAATCTTACTTGATGGTATCTCTTGGTTGTCTGCTGCTGCTAATTTCTGATATAGTGATACTGAGAAAGATGTTGAGGATGATGTCCTGGACATCATGTCCCCTAGCAGGAAGAAAGTTGGTGAAAAGAAGATGTCTGTTAATGTCCCTATGCTCCCCTGGATATTGTGACTTTTCACTCTGAAGCAAGTGTTCTGAAGTGGATGGTTTTGTTTTAATAAAGATATGTGCTATAAGAAGTGTCACTGCTCTTGGTAGATGTTATGAAGCAAGCTGAGACGTATGTTGTGAAACTTCCAATAGCCCTTCTGGCTGTAATCACTGAGAGTATTCCGAGACAACACCCTGAGATTGTGAGGCCATATGAACTCTAAAGCAAAAAGGGAGTGTCTTTGACTTTTAACTATAGGCTATTTGTCGGACCACTTGTTCCAGACATTGTTATCTCTGCTGGTCTGTATCTGATGTTTCCAAGAACATTTTTTTATTATGCCTTTGTCCTATTGTGCTAATAAGGGGGAGAAGTTGGTGTCATGAGTGATGACTCTGATGTTTGACGTGTTGGAAATGGTATGCCTCATATGGTGTTATCTTTGGTTGTAGCAGCTTTGTGGACTATGTGGTTAGTATAAGGACCCTGATCCCCGAGACTACTAATCAACGATGGATAAACATCTAACATGCGATCGGAACCTTATATTTCTTCATATAGCTCATATTAAACATATAATATGAAAATCTTATCAATAAAAATAAACAGATCACAATGGAATATCTCAACATACATATAATCATCTCGGGTCATCTCAAAACATCTCAAAATAATACATAAGTATCTGGATCATAAAGATCGCTCAAAATAAATCCAACAGAGTACGAAAATAAAATCCCCATGAGACATCCTAATCATAGCTCCTAATCTAGACATCTATAAGTAAAGTAGAAAAATATGAGCTAGGCGTCAAGCCACAACCCATCACGACTCACCGATAACAAATACTCAATCCTGCAAATCTACATCCACAAGGGATGAGGCAACAACAGTCACTAGATGGTAAGATATACATTCATTAATTAGGAATAATAAACAAGTGTAGTTCAGAAAACGTTCATATTAACAACAATATTCAAACAGAACAAATTTGGTTATCCAAAATTCAAGAACATGTAACTCATAATCATATTCTCATACAAGTCTAACTACTCCATCATATCTACTCATCATTTACAATCATTCAATTCATACTCTCATCTATAAACAATTATCAAGTCAATTATGACAATTCATCACATCACATCTTCAATGCACATTTACCAATTAGATGCACAAATTCTCATCAACACATTAATACATAAGACTCATACTTATGCAATGTTCCTAGACGACTCTAAATGTGTTTTACGGTACCTCCACCGATGAACTCCTCAAGATCTAAAACCCCGCAATGAATTCACCATACAATCACTGATGAAATCCCCGATGTAACACCCATACTAAATTATCTAGAATATTTAGCATGTGTATTAATCTGATACTGGGTACATTAAAATTTTCAATAATAATAATACATACATCTGAATGAGTACAAGTTAGCTCGTTAATACAGTTATCCAAATGTCATAATTTACACTTTCATATACATATATACATAATCTGAAAACCTCCTGAGCTTGTCTTCAACGAGCAACTGCACTCCATCCAGCGTCTCCTTGGAGAATAGCATCACGAACATCTCTTAATCACCTGAAAACCTGCACCAGAAGGATAGGGATGAGACATAATGTCTCAGTGAGCTCCTACCCTACCTACTGTTGGCAACCTCGGGGAACCTAGGGTCGCCGTGCCTACCTCGGCAATCTTGGGGATACCTATGATCGCCAAGTCTCAACCTTACCCATAGAGGGCTATCTGACTGATCCTGTTAAACTGTGTAGTCATGAACTAGACTACATCCTGCTAAACTAGTGATCAAGGGGAAACCTAGGATCACTATCTGGGTCTGATACTAAATAGTCCTGAGATCTAGACTATATTCTGAGAACTGGGTGATCGAGGGGAATCTAGGATCACCGCCTGATAACTGATTATCTGAATCTGATACTTATCTGATAACTATTCTCTGTCTGATAACATAATAAATAATTAACTGATAAATGTCTTAAGTTAGCTGTTAGCGTTGAACAAACAATATTATCTGGGTTCATTTTACGGAATGCCCCCGGGTGGAGTAACCCCGAAGCACATTCCCCTGATAACCGGTGAAAATTCCTATCATATCAGGCTAACACCGGACTCCTCTTGTCGTCGTGCGGTCATCCTTGCGGAATAACACGTCCCACTGGCGTGAACCTCCTGTGTCCCACTGGCGTGAACAGCAGAAGACACGACTTAACTTACGCGTATACCCCCCGTGTCCCACTGGCGTGAACGACGGAAGACGCGAATTATTATATTTCATTATTAATCTTAACTTATACATGAACCTTTCGAGTCCCACTGGCGTGAACAACGAAAGTCACGGCTTAATATTAATCTTAACTGATGCGTATACCTCCCGTGTCCCACCGGCGTGAACGACGGAAGACGCGAATAAATAATCTGTAAACTGAAACGTGAACATTTCATGTCACACTGGCGTGAACGATGAAAGTCACGACTTAATGTAATAATCTTTAGTCTATTCTCTACGTGAACCATTCGTGTCCCACTGGCGTGAACATCGAAGGCCACAGCTTAATCTTGCTAATTCTGAACTCTTAACCTATATAAGGTTCTAAACTTGAAACTTGGTAATAATCTTATTAACCTATCAAGGTTCTTGACCCATCGTTCTCATGAGCCATTCCTAGGGCTTACTTAAGCCTGCAGCTTAATTCATGAATTTCCAAGCTTTGTATAACCTTTGCTCAAGTAATATTTTAATCTTTGGAAACATATGAAATGAACTAAAATGGTGGTTTAAGTTTATAAAATGTATTATAGAAAATCAGTTGCCAAAAGCCATGCACGCGCGAACCAGAACCCCCAGAACAGCTCAACTAGGTTGGACTGTTCAAGGCTGGTCGCTACAGCGCCCTTCTGGTCGCTACAAGCGACAACAGGCAGAACTTGGTCGCTACAAGCGCCCAGTTCCTCGCTACAAGCGACAACCGTCGCTACAAGGGCCTGCGTGGTCGCTACAAGCGCGGCTAGGCAGGGATGATCCCAGTTTGGTCGCTACAAGCGACCATCCGTCGCTACAGCGACCGTATCAGTAAAAACCTGTGTAAAAACGTGATTTCCACCATTTTGGCCCATTTAATGGTACCCATGCTTCTCAAACATGATAAATATGATTTTCTTTCATAATTTAACAATTTTAAACACTCATGAGCAAAGATTAAACAAGCAAGGAAATTAGGGTAACTAGAAAACTTTCTAAAACTTATGAAACTTGTCAAAGACACTCTAAATTGGTTCTATAATCTGAAATGAGCTCACCTGAACCTCAAATGGTGCTGATTAAGTCCTGAAATCAAAGTCCTAGCTTGCCCCAATCTAACTCTTCCCTTGTTCTTCCTTGTTCCTCTTTTCTTCTTCTTGTGCTAGCTTCTTACTCAATCTTCCTTGCAAGTATTTCTCACTAGGGCTTTGATTGAGGTTTGGATGAATGATGGTGAATGAGATGGGGCGTGAGAGATGAAGTGGGGAGAGAGCAAAATCTGATTTTGGGAAAGAATGGGGAGGAAATGGACAAACAAGAGATAAATATCTTGTTCCATTTCAAAATAATCTCCCCCTTAACAATAATTACAAAAACGCCATTCCTCTTAATCCCTTATTTGTCTTGCTTGCTTCCCAAGCTTCTAACATTGATAACCGATACTTAAAAGCGGGATATCATGCTTACCATAAAAAATAGGCCCATTAACTGACAATTTACCAAATTGTCCTTTGCTCAACATTTCTGATACATCGTCTCAATATTAACAAGTATTCGAGTCTTAGGTGGGATGTTACAATCTACCCCCCTTAAAGAAATTTCGTCCTCGAAATTTAGAATCCACTATCATACATGAAAGAATCTCTCACACTACTTCCTCTAATTGCCCGAAACTCTAGTTTGTCTTGCTTATCGGAATCCCTTGGATTTCCAATTCTATACGTCGAATATACCCGACAACTTTTCCTTTAACTAAAATACTCATGGCGAAATTGTACAATTCTTATGTAGTAAGATGTAAAGTTATCTGAATCCTTATATCTAATTCACTTGACTTTGATCCTGGTGCAAATACTTCTTGCAAATCAACTTAAGGTCTCTAAATCTCAAATACTTTACCGGATAATCTTATCCTCCTCAAGTATTCCCACTCTTCAGTGGATTTCTTGCACTGAATTTATTTCCCATGAATTATTATCTTTATCTTTCGTCTCCTACGACGACATCGCTTACCTTAATAACTTAGAAATCATTCCTTATTACTTGGAGTTTACTAATCTCATATCTTTCTTGTCACTACTATTCTCGAATTCTGGCCGTAGCATAAATATTTTCCATATTGGTAAATCCAAACCCATAGAAGTTTAGTCCGAGTGATGAGTAGTAATCATCTCACATAACACCACATGGTAGATTTCATAGCGTATAATTTACATACATAATCGAACACGTGTACACTACTGATGGGTACACAATACATCATCCCATCCTTGTCCGACTGAAGGGACATCATTCCTAATCTTAGCATATTGGAGACGTTATCACATCAATTAGGAATCTTTCTTACTCTTAACTTATCTTGTAACATCCGGGATTTGCCTTTCAACTGGCTTGCCAGGTTTGCCCCGCCAATGTTACTCGTGCTTATTTCTTAGGTGTACAACAACCCATAACATAGATTATGGTTACATTCTCTCAGCATCGTAAACTTATTTTCTCATCCTGAACGTCGAGTCCAAGATCCTTGTTTTCAAAAGAAGCTCTACTTGATTGCTACCAAAATAGCACACTTTAAATCCTTAAATCAAAACCTGAACTTACGTAGCTCTTTACTGTAGACTACGAATGACCTGTAATCTGCATGAAAGTTCTTCTTCTTTTACTGATGAACATTAAGTACGATAATTCCGAACTCTTCTGCTAAAATATGATGATATCAACAATTCTGTTCTGGTAAAAACCTTCATACTTAAACATTCCTGATTGCGTACCACCATTGCCAAAACACGTCACATAGCTGAAAATCTGCTACACTACTATCTGTGTAGTTTAAGTATTGCCTGATAAGTATATATAATACTAACATAACCTGCTACATGTGACATGTTGGCATAGCGGGGTACAACATGGTTTAAACTCATATGTCACTGCGTTGACGTTTTCTGATCAACGCTTCTATTTCAAAGTATCACCTTGCAAGTACAACCTTTACTGATATTACCTTATGCTTGATCCTGTTGATTAAACATTACTCTTCAAGTCCTCCTAAAGTTACTGGGCTAAATTAGCTAGTTTACCGTATTAGCGGTGACTTTCCTTGCTCTAGCCTTATTGTGCTAAAAGCATATCCTTCTCATTCTTATCACATAGTCTTAAACTGCTTTGATTTCAATTTCTCTTGTGTCTCGAGGTTTGAAATATCCCTCGGCTTAACTCTTAAAATTTCCTCCTAGAACTTATAACAAGTCCGAGTCGTCACTGTTCACTGATACTCTGTGGTTCAATAATTGGGCGCTTATTGTCTTCTGTGGTTCGTCTAACAAGGACTTTACAAGCATTCTCGTTCTCTAAGCTTCAGCTTGGAATCGTTCATCAACTCTTCCTTAAATCACTTTTCCGCTGCGCAACTCTGATCTAACAGAACACTTTGGAGTAGGAGTAATACACCATTTTCACAATCTCTGGCCGACTTGTTCCTTAATGACTTGTAGCTATCACAATAGATTCATCTTACGTTCGCTGACTCTCTTATGGCTCAAACCACCTGTTGAACTTACTGATTGGTCGTCATTTGACACTGTGTTTCCTTTTGGACATAAACCATATACTTACCTTTACGATAATACGTCGAAACCTGTAAACAATTTTAGCAACCACTACGAACCAAGCAGTGATTCCGTCAGAACGGCTCATACACTGGTTCTAGCTTATTCTCCATGTTCCGATTCCTGTGACCATCTCAATGTCAATCCAATCACGTATTATCGTTTTAACATTGCAGAAACCTACCTAAAAGTATACCTGGAGCAGCTTAAGTCCACGCACAATCACTTGTAGCATCTTCTAAAACATCTATGATTTCTGGAGGTTCACATCTTACATATACTGAATCTACTGAGGGTTTGAGTCCCATTACTAATCGTTCTATCTCTATCCATAAGGATTTCATACCCATGATACCATACCCCTTAGGTTACCTTTGAATCCCTCCAGTTAAATGATCTTGAGCTTCAAAACCTCATCATTACCTTTTGATTCATTCAACAACTCGTTACTGCATTCACAATTTAAACCTTGATCTTAACATCTGAATAATTCTGGACATAGTTGAATAATCCGAAATATATTCCTCATTACCGCCCTCGGAACTTATCAACACGAGGTGATCTCTTTTAGCTTCTAGGATAACGGTGGAAGGAAACTCATCAGTTGAAAACTTAACTCATTAACATTAACCACAATCTTATCCTTTCGTAGTTAAGACGATCCTCTGTATAATAAAGTCTCAATATAATTTCTCGGCTAAAATTCCGATTATCTCTCAATACTGGACTACTATAATCATTTGTCATCTTAAGTCATCTTCTTCATCCAATCAAGGGACCTCAACTTATTATTCAATATCCTGTCCTGAGAACTCTTTACTGTTTGGATTTAAAATCTCGTCTGATCCGAGTGCGCGAGTCCTTCGATTCCTCACTCTCTGTCCTTATTGCTACTTCTCAACTACGGTTCCAGTTATGGTTCCATAATTTCTTACTGTTCATGTCTCCTCCTATGAGACATCTCCTAATGACGCATCCAACTGCGTTAAGGTTCTTCACCTTATCCTTAAATATTTCTGGCATTCCTGAACTCCACCATAAACAAACTTAGTCACTTTACGGTGCGAAGGCCACCATTTGGCGTTGAATACTTCTCTGCCAACTCCGTCATAAAATTCTATCACCTTGATCTTCGCCCTTCACAACTTCATTCCTCCTTGGTCACATTCAGCTCTCGGACATTTATCCTAACTGTCATATACTAGATTGAGTTGATCAGGCTCAACCAGATGTGACATTTAGAACAACATCCGGAACCCAATGGTCCCACTACTTTTATTGAATTTTTTAATGACCCAAGGCACGGTCTGAATCGACCTGCTCTGATACCAATTGTAACACCCATACTAAATTATCTAGAATATTTAGCATGTGTATTAATCTGATACTGGGTACATTAAAATTTTCAATAATAATAATACATACATCTGAATGAGTACAAGTTAGCTCGTTAATACAGTTATCCAAATGTCATAATTTACACTTTCATATACATATATACATAATCTGAAAACCTCCTGAGCTTGTCTTCAACGAGCAACTGCACTCCATCCAGCGTCTCCTTGGAGAATAGCATCACGAACATCTCTTAATCACCTGAAAACCTGCACCAGAAGGATAGGGATGAGACATAATGTCTCAGTGAGCTCCTACCCTACCTACTGTTGGCAACCTCGGGGAACCTAGGGTCGCCGTGCCTACCTCGGCAATCTTGGGGATACCTATGATCGCCAAGTCTCAACCTTACCCATAGAGGGCTATCTGACTGATCCTGTTAAACTGTGTAGTCATGAACTAGACTACATCCTGCTAAACTAGTGATCAAGGGGAAACCTAGGATCACTATCTGGGTCTGATACTAAATAGTCCTGAGATCTAGACTATATTCTGAGAACTGGGTGATCGAGGGGAATCTAGGATCACCGCCTGATAACTGATTATCTGAATCTGATACTTATCTGATAACTATTCTCTGTCTGATAACATAATAAATAATTAACTGATAAATGTCTTAAGTTAGCTGTTAGCGTTGAACAAACAATATTATCTGGGTTCATTTTACGGAATGCCCCCGGGTGGAGTAACCCCGAAGCACATTCCCCTGATAACCGGTGAAAATTCCTATCATATCAGGCTAACACCGGACTCCTCTTGTCGTCGTGCGGTCATCCTTGCGGAATAACACGTCCCACTGGCGTGAACCTCCTGTGTCCCACTGGCGTGAACAGCAGAAGACACGACTTAACTTACGCGTATACCCCCCGTGTCCCACTGGCGTGAACGACGGAAGACGCGAATTATTATATTTCATTATTAATCTTAACTTATACATGAACCTTTCGAGTCCCACTGGCGTGAACAACGAAAGTCACGGCTTAATATTAATCTTAACTGATGCGTATACCTCCCGTGTCCCACCGGCGTGAACGACGGAAGACGCGAATAAATAATCTGTAAACTGAAACGTGAACATTTCATGTCACACTGGCGTGAACGATGAAAGTCACGACTTAATGTAATAATCTTTAGTCTATTCTCTACGTGAACCATTCGTGTCCCACTGGCGTGAACATCGAAGGCCACAGCTTAATCTTGCTAATTCTGAACTCTTAACCTATATAAGGTTCTAAACTTGAAACTTGGTAATAATCTTATTAACCTATCAAGGTTCTTGACCCATCGTTCTCATGAGCCATTCCTAGGGCTTACTTAAGCCTGCAGCTTAATTCATGAATTTCCAAGCTTTGTATAACCTTTGCTCAAGTAATATTTTAATCTTTGGAAACATATGAAATGAACTAAAATGGTGGTTTAAGTTTATAAAATGTATTATAGAAAATCAGTTGCCAAAAGCCATGCACGCGCGAACCAGAACCCCCAGAACAGCTCAACTAGGTTGGACTGTTCAAGGCTGGTCGCTACAGCGCCCTTCTGGTCGCTACAAGCGACAACAGGCAGAACTTGGTCGCTACAGCGCCCAGTTCCTCGCTACAAGCGACAACCGTCGCTACAAGGGCCTGCGTGGTCGCTACAAGCGCGGCTAGGCAGGGATGATCCCAGTTTGGTCGCTACAAGCGACCATCCGTCGCTACAGCGACCGTATCAGTAAAAACCTGTGTAAAAACGTGATTTCCACCATTTTGGCCCATTTAATGGTACCCATGCTTCTCAAACATGATAAATATGATTTTCTTTCATAATTTAACAATTTTAAACACTCATGAGCAAAGATTAAACAAGCAAGGAAATTAGGGTAACTAGAAAACTTTCTAAAACTTATGAAACTTGTCAAAGACACTCTAAATTGGTTCTATAATCTGAAATGAGCTCACCTGAACCTCAAATGGTGCTGATTAAGTCCTGAAATCAAAGTCCTAGCTTGCCCCAATCTAACTCTTCCCTTGTTCTTCCTTGTTCCTCTTTTCTTCTTCTTGTGCTAGCTTCTTACTCAATCTTCCTTGCAAGTATTTCTCACTAGGGCTTTGATTGAGGTTTGGATGAATGATGGTGAATGAGATGGGGCGTGAGAGATGAAGTGGGGAGAGAGCAAAATCTGATTTTGGGAAAGAATGGGGAGGAAATGGACAAACAAGAGATAAATATCTTGTTCCATTTCAAAATAATCTCCCCCTTAACAATAATTACAAAAACGCCATTCCTCTTAATCCCTTATTTGTCTTGCTTGCTTCCCAAGCTTCTAACATTGATAACCGATACTTAAAAGCGGGATATCATGCTTACCATAAAAAATAGGCCCATTAACTGACAATTTACCAAATTGTCCTTTGCTCAACATTTCTGATACATCGTCTCAATATTAACAAGTATTCGAGTCTTAGGTGGGATGTTACACCCGAGATCTAAAACCCCGCAATGAAATCACCATACCATCTCCATACTGACTTATGAATGCATGCATGATCATATATTCGACTCACATCAAGTACACATAAGACTCGACAACAACCTCATCATCATTATCATATATTCTCATATGATTAACATCGTCGCTTATTAACATCACCACTTATCATATAAACTTTCATATGATCAAACATCGTGACTTAATACATAACATGTATCATCATCGTTTAATCAAACATCGTCGCTTAATACATAACATGTATCATCATCACTTAATCAAACATCGTCACTTAACACATAACATGTATCATCATCACTTAATCAAACATCATCACTTAATACATAACATGTATCATCATCACTGAAAATATCCCCCCCCCCCCCCAATAACATAACACGCGCAAGAAACAAGGATATATGGGACCCACACCCCCCTAATAACAATATTCCACTGAAAATAAAAAAGCTTAAATATGGAAAACGTAGTCCAATCAGAAATCACTTTAATTTGGGAGTGAAGACTCAATTTGAACTTTTACAATTTTTTCGTGGCTCAATTTAATCTCTATTAAAAGATAAATTGAAATTAGTCTCTGCTAATTTTATACCGGTCAAACTAGTCCTTAACTCATTTTAGAAGAGGGACTAATTGTATTTAGTTTGAAAATGTCACTTTGCTCCTTTAATTTTAGTCCATGTAACAAGTTTTTCTTTTAATTTGACTTTGAAATCTCAAAACACTTTTAAATAGTCCTTTCATTAGTTCATAACATATTACTAATCACTTAATCCACTTGGATTGACTTTATGACGTTGACTTGAGAGCTTGAAGTGTATTCCTTTCAAAATCTCAGGTTCGATTTTTTCGGTGTCATTTTCAGTGGATTAGTTTGGATTCTTAATAAAAACATATTACTGATCACTTAATTAACTCTATTAATTAATTTTTTGTAATAATTTCTATTATTTAGAGGTAATAATTTTTGTTTAAAACAAGGTAATCAGAATCAGACCAATCACGGAACCGACATGCTTATGGTTGAATCACAGAACCAATCAGACCAACTTCTAATAGGTCACAGCTGTAACCACTGGATCACTAATGGTTTTTGTGACTTATAATTGCTTTTATTTTATATATATCTACGGCAATTATAAAAAGGGGGTTTGAATGAAGGAATTAAGTAGTGTTTTAATTAAATCTAAAATATTTTTATGCACAATCTAATATATTTTGGTTTGTGATATGAAATATATTTTAATACTCAATAATATATTTTTATACTGAATATGATATATTTTGGTACTCAATTTGAGATATTTTTGAATTAAATCTAATATACTATTTTTATATTGAATATGTTAGAAAGTGATTTCTTAGTCCCCAAGTTTTGCTAAAATATTTTTATGCACAATCTAATATATTTTGGTTTGTGATATGAAATATATTTTAATACTCAATAATATATTTTTATACTGAATATGATATATTTTGGTACTCAATTTGAGATATTTTTGAATTAAATCTAATATACTATTTTTATATTGAATATGATATATTTTGGTACTCAATTTGAGATATTTTTGAATTAAATCTAATATACTATTTTTATATTGAATATGATATATTTTGGTACTCAATTTGAGATATTTTTGTACTAAATCTAATATATTTTTGTACTTAATAATATATTTTAAAATTGAAGAGTAAACCCGTTAAATAGTTATGAGAGAAACCTAGCTCAGTTAAAAGGTTATAAATAGAGGAGAGCATTAGAGAATTAGGGTAGTCTTGACAACCCTAATGACTAACCATAACTTTTCTTTTTAAAGAAATTTATGAAAAAAAATCTAATATGATATATTTTGAATATGATATATTTTGGTACTCAATTTGAGATATTTTTGAATTAAATCTAATATACTATTTTTATATTGAATATGATATATTTTGGTACTCAATTTGAGATATTTTTGTACTAAATCTAATATATTTTTGTACTTAATAATATATTTTAAAATTGAAGAGTAAACCCGTTAAATAGTTATGAGAGAAACGTAGCTCAGTTAAAAGGTTATAAATAGAGGAGAGCATTAGAGAATTAGTTTTACAACAAACAAGAAAAGATTAGAGATCAAAGGAAAACTAGGGTTGTGGAGAGAAGAAGCAAGGAGACAAGTGAGAAGAACCTGGAGAGAGATTTTACCGTAGGAATATCAAATTCTGCAAACCAAAGGTAAGGGGGAGTCTCTATTCATCATTATATATAAGTTATTAACATATCCTTTTTATTATTATTATTATTATTTTTCTTTCGATTACCACATAACAGTTCCAGCTTTTACATTTAAGACCAATTTCTTGTGCAAGCTTTTATATATATTTTTTATTTTGATTTGTCATTTTTATTGTTGTCCATCTTTTGTTTTTGCTGTTTTTTAAGGTAGTTTGATAACATAATATTGAATATAATTATAAAAGTAATAATATAGCAAATTTGATAATTATATATGAAGCTCTACAAAACCCGTGCATAGCTCGGGTTAGAGTCCAGTAGAATAGAAAACGCAAACCCTCAAGTGTTCCAGAAATCGAGTTTGTGAAAGCAAAGGAAGGAGGAGGTCGCAGTTTACAGCATGAGTTCGTCCAACATTAGAGATCTTCAACGCGAATTGGAGAACAAAGCTAACGATCTCAACAAGCTTCAAAAGGGTAACCTTTTCATTATTCTATTTCATTTCTTTACACATTTTTCTCCTAATTCCTTCAAAATCGTTCATCTTTTTTTGCAGATATAGCGAAGAATCATCAAGTGAGAAAGAAGTACACGATTCAACTTGGCGAAAATGAGCTCGTTCTTAAGGTACCTTTTATGTATTTTAGGTTTTTTTTTCTCTTCATTTTATCTAATTTGAAGATGTGAGGCGCTATTACTATAGTCTTTAAATGTATCAAATTTAGAAAAAACGTTATGAGTTGGGACCTCGGAGTGTGCTGCTTTCGAGGTCTCAGGTTCAATTTCTTCTCCAGGTGCTATTAATTTATGTGTTGGGTCAGTTCATAGAGTTTTGCTCTGGCTTCAATTGGACCCCACTATTGGTCAGTAGGATTGGTAATCTGGATTAGTTGGTCTTTAGGCTAGATACCGAGTTAAAAAAAATGTTTGATAATTTGACATGTCTTTTGATAGTTAATTCGATTTTTTTTTTTTAAATAGTTATTTCTATTCTAATTAGTTTGATTTTCGAATGTGTCTTCAGTTAACCAGTTTGATCTTTAAATTTAGGATACAAACTAAGGGATGTATTGGTAATTTTTGATACATTTAGGATTATAGTGGCAGTGCCATCACACATTTAGGACCAGAATGATGGTTTGATTTTTTCTGTGTTTCACTGATTGTTTTGGTTTTCATCGTTGTTCTTTTTTCAATAGGAGTTGGATTTATTAAATGAAGACGCAAATGTTTACAAGTTGATTGGACCTGTACTTGTTAAGCAAGATTTGGCTGAGGCCAATGCAAATGTCCGCAAGAGAATTGAATACATTTCAGCTGAACTGTAAAACTTCTTGTCTCTTTTATTTTCTTGATTTTGGAGGTTTCTTTAGTATATGATTTAATTCATTTTCCTAGAAAAATGATATGTTTCATAACTGTGTCAAAATCTGTTTCTTTAGTATATGATTTAATTCATCTGCCTCGGGTTATCATATTTCCTTTAAGAGATAATTCTATGATTGAAAAGTAACCACTTGGAATGTTTATTAGGGGTTATATATATTATCTAGCTTAAATAATCACTTCAAAGTATTGGTCACGTTAACTGTAGCTATACATTTGCATACGTGGAAGTATTGTTTTGTGATATCTTGCTATTTTTTCGTTATTACTTTTGGATGAAGAATATGTAATTTATTCATAGACAAAAGGGCTACAAGTTAACGCATTTACTGTACTTACAAACTATGAATTTGACTATCTTGGTCTCCTGAAGAGTTGATTTCCATTTTTTTTTCTTGTATCCTATAAATGATAAACTAGTTTTTCATTTAAATTATTATTTTATAACTGCTATGATTACCATAGACTTGATTTTTGTTGATATGCGGAAAGACTTAATTGGTCAATTAGAGAAATATGTTGTTTAAGGATGGGAAGTGTCAATCCACCAAATGTTGACTTGTGTTGAGGAGTTTGGATAGTGTGTAGGAAGTCAAGTTTCAAGTCTGTATGCTTCCATTGTACAAAAATAAGGATGAAAATGGAAATGAGAAATACCGAAACTGTTTTATTTGAATTATTACTTTTACATACGCTTTGCTGTCCATTTTAAGCTCATCAAATGTAAAAGATTTCCGTTATTCTGAAGCATAGAAAGAGTCTGATGTACCTAGTTTTACCCATGTCGAGTGGTTGTTTGGCTGTATGACTAGAACCTATAACAAGGTGGCCTGATGGCAGCAACCTTGCTGTCTCCATCTTTCGTATAGGAAAAAAAAAACTCTGTATTAGCAAAAGGTGTATGTTAGGAGAAATAGGAGAGGAGCAGCCGATTGAACCTTCTCGGTCTGCTATATAAAGATATAGGTCCTTGTAGATTGTAATAGATAAATAACTTTGGCTAGTTAGTTTGGAAAGATAAGGAAGGGAATGAAAGAAAGGTACAGAGAACCGTAAATGTGTGCGATTAGACATACTGGGAGAAGAGTTCATGTCTGTCAAATACCGAGTCTGTTCTTTCCATTTCAATTGTATTGCGATGAGAGTCAGTCTGATGGTATCCATTTCTTTCACCAGAGCCACTACCCTGGCCTCTGTTTTCTTTGGTGGCATCTGATTCCTCAATGTGCTGATGAAGAAACGTCATCCTTCTTGCAAATCTTGCGGTTCGGACGAATTTGATGAAAACTAGAAATAACACAACAAAAAAAAAAAAAAAGGAAAATGCTGTAAAGAAGGAAACACAGCGGAATTAAAATTCCTACTGCCAGAGCTAGGCTCCTTTAGAGAACAAAATGTTCTCTCCCATAACTAACCAAATGATTGTTCAAGATACCTTTCTCTCTCTTCTCAGCACCATTATATTAGAGTTCCCTCCTACAGTGTTCGCTCCCCTCTCACACTCCCTGTCATATGGTTTCAATTCCGCTCATTCCTACTTCTTCGTATGCAAACCTTCCACATATTGGGCATGGGCTGCTGCTCCCTGTTAGTGTGGTTTATGTTGGGAGAAGTTGGACAGAAGTAGAGGATTAAATCTTCTGGGTCAGTCAAAGGAAGAGATTAGAGAACTGTAAGGGCAAGTGATTAAACATTTTGAGAAGTGGAGAGTTTAGGTCTCTTGAAAATGGAAGACTATTCTTTCATTCAGTTTAATACATAATTCTTTTCTTTCTTTTTCTCTCTATTTTCTGATCCCCGTTCCCATCAAATTACTCTTTGTATTTCAAGTTCTTATTGGTTAACAATAATACATATTGTTCGATGTGGCAATCCATTTTGTTTTAGAATTTTATTTTGTTACTACCTAAATGTATTTATCTCAGGACGTCTTGGACATAAACTTCCATTTCCAGCCAGTGATTCTGCAGAACCCTGTATTCCAATCTGCTGACTTGAAGTTTCTGTCCTGACACCTCTTGATCTTTGTTTCTTTGTGAAACTTTCATGTTTAATTACATTAGTATTGGTTCCAAATTTTGTATTCTAAAATATCAGGGTGTATTTGAATATCTATGTTAAGTGCTACAGTAAACAAATTAAACATGAAAAATACTGTTTAGTGATTTATTCTTAGTTTTTTACTTGCCTATTTGTGCTTTCTTGCAAACCTTTACATAATCAATCCCAACTAAAAATGAGGGTTGTTTAGGCAATTGATACTCAGCATAAAACTTATCAAATTCTTGTGACATGGCCAGGCACACCACGCTAACCAACATCTATCCTTGTTGTCCTTCCCCTCATTGTGATACTGTTTTATTGTTGCTGGATTGTGTTAGACTGCTAATTAAAAAATGTTACACTAAGAGACCTAAACAGGTCTGAACTGGTCCTTAGGACAGTTATTGTGCATTTATGTACTTTATGTAGCAGTTATGTATTTGTAAGTTTGTAATGAATTGGGAAGTTAAGGGAAAAATATGTTGGTCAGTTTTTGGTTAAGGAATTGGAAGGGAGACAATTCCAAGCTTTCAATACTTGGAAGGGAAAAATGAACATTCTGTTACCTAGTCTCTTAAAACTTCCTATGTTGTATTGTTATATGTGTGTTATAATAAATAAGGAACTCCTGTTGATACACTGTCACAGAAGATTTCTAATACAAAATCATCTTTTTATATTTAATATATCCAAGATTAGATACCACTTGTAACAGATTGCTGCATGTTTTATGGCTTCATTTTAGATATTGTTATGGTTTCGTTGATTTCGCTATTTTCATCATCATTATTATTATTATTATTATTATTATCTTATATGGTCTTTGTGTGTCAGGAAGCGTCTTGATGCCACGGTTCAAGATTTGGAAGAGAAGCAGAATAGCAAGAAAGAAATGGTTAGTCACTTTTACTTAATTTTTAAGCTTTGACTTTTAAATTATTTCTCATGGAAAATAATTACAGAAAAACATTTTGTAGATCCTAGCTACTAGATAGGCCTCTAAAGGTATGTTTGGTAGAACAACATTTAGTCTTAATGCCATCCCTGTTCCCTTGAATGGCCTGGTGTGTGATAGCAGACCCTTAGTTAAGAGAGTTTACTATAGAAGGAATAAATGATAAATAGGAGGGCATTATTGTAATTTCTGGATGGTTAGCTCAATGTATAAATAGATGAATATAGAATATCAATGATATAGAAGTTGTTATAACAGAAACTGTTAAGTTCTAACTGGAACTCTAAACCAGTAACTGCTTGTATTATTTGATTCCACATTCTGTTCAATAAGATTCTTCAGTTACCATTCAGTTGCTATCAACTGGTATCTGAGCAATTCGATCCTTGGAGTGTTCATGGTGCGCAAGAAGCCAACTTCAACCACGATGGAATCCAGAATTGAAGAGTTGGAACGACGATTCGAAGAATCTGAGGAGCGAAATCAACAACGTCTCAATGAGATGCTTGTTCGTATGGAAGCGATGTTCGTAGCGATGAATTCGAAAGATTCGGGTCAAACTGACCCGGGTGACCCGAAAACAAAAGGAAAGCCATTCAACGGCGATGGTGACCGGAGACTTCGCAAGGTTGATCTTCCGGTGTTCAACGGTGACGACGCAACCGGTTGGCTCACGAAAATCGAACGTTTTTTCAAAGTTCGAAGAATTGATGAAGATGAGAAGTTGGATGCAGCGTTAAAGGCGATGGAGGGTGAAGCGCTGACATGGATGCAGTGGTGGGAAGCGAATACGGAGGTGTCGTCGTGGAGCGATCTCAAGGAAGCGGTGTTGCGCCGTTTCCAACCCACGGTGGTGACTAATGCTTTCGAAATGTTGATGAACATGAAGCAAGATGGCACAGTGAGGGAGTATCGCAAGAAATTCGAGACGATTGCTAGCCATATCAAGGTTCAAGATTCATCGTTATTCACTGGTATGTTCTCTAATGGCTTGAGGGAGGATATCAGGGTTGAAGTTCGTTTACAAAGGCCCAAGAATCTGGCAGAGATGATGGATGTTGCTTTGCTAGCGGAGGAAAAGATTGGAACCATTGGTCGTTATGGAGGACGAAGTTTTGGTGGGTTCAAGAATGGTAAAACTGATGCTCACTCGAAAACAACTGCAGATGCCGGAACCTATGTCAAGACCACTGACAGTGTAAAGAGTTCTTGGCCTATGAATGCCAAATCAGTGGGCAGTAAGGAGATTGAGGAGAGACGCAAGAAAGGGCTTTGTTTCACCTGTGAGGAGAGGTATGTGCCTGGCCATGTGTGCAAAAACAAAGTGTTAAAGTTGCTATATGTGGAAGAGATTGATGAGACAGAAGGGGAAAAGAAAGAAGAGCAGGATGAAGAAATTGTGTGGGCAGCTACCATGAAGAGCTTACATCTCTATAGCATGGCAGGATTGTCTTCCAAATGCTCCTTTATGGTGAAGGGGTTGATTGGATTGCTTGAGATCTTGGTATTGATTGACTGTGGTGCCACCCATAATTTCATATCAAGCAAGTTGGCATCTGATTTGAATTTGACAGTAGAGGATACCACACCCTACTGGGTGAAGATAGGCAATGGACAAAGAATCAAGGTGCAAGGTGTGTGTAGGGGAGTTGAGTTACTCCTACAAGGGCTGGTGATACAAGTGGATTGTTTTGTATTTCCTCTAGATGGAGAAGATGTGGTGTTAGGTATTGACTGGTTAGAGAAATTGGGGGAGGTTAAAGCTAACTTCAAGGACATGACGTTGAAGTGGAAGGTCAATGGTGAGGCAAAATGTTTGAGAGGTGACCCCATGTTGTCTAGGAGGGAGGTGAGTGCCAAGCAACTGATGGTGGAGCTACAGGATTCGGAGGAGTTATACATTTTGGACTGCAAAAGTTTGGAGGTGTCTAGTGCAGAACCAACTACACTGCCAGCAGTAATTCAGTCTGTTATCACTGAATTTGATTGTCTGTTTCATGGAACTGGGTCACTACCACCAGAAAGAGCCATTGACCATGCTATAGTGCTCAAGGAAGGAGCCAATATACCTAATCTCAGACCCTATAGATATCGCCATTTTCTAAAAAATGAGATTGAGAAACTGGTGCAGGATATGCTAAAAACTGGGATTATTAGACCTAGCACAAGTCCTTACTCCAGCCCTATCATTTTGGTAAAGAAAAAAGATGGAAGTTGGATGTTTTGTGTAGACTATAGGGCATTGAATAAACTCACCATACCAAATAAGTTTCCCATCCCTTTGATAGATGAGTTGCTGGATGAACTCACTGGTGCCACCATTTTCACTAAGTTGAACCTCATATCTGGATATCATCAGATTAGAATGAGGGAGGAAGACATTCCAAAAACTGCTTTCCGTACCCATGAGGGACACTATGAGTACATGGTCATGCCCTTTGGGCTAACCAATGCTCCTTCAACCTTCCAGGCACTAATGAATGAAGTCTTGAGGCCATTTTCGAGGAAATTCACATGAGTCTTCTTTGATGATATCCTCATCTACAGTCAGAATTTGAATGAGCATGCTGAGCACTTGAGGAAGGTATTTGAAGCACTAAGGGATAATCAATTGGTGGTGAATCAAAAGAAATGTGACTTTGCTGTAGATTGTGTTGAGTATTTGGGTCACTTGGTGAATGCTAATGGGGTATCTGCAGATCCCAAGAAAATCAGTGCTGTTTTGGAATGGCCCACCCCTAAGGATCTCAAGGGTTTGAGGGGATTTCTTGGGCTAACAGGCTACTACAGAAGGTTTGTAAAGGGGTATGGTCTCACTGCTAGGCCACTCACTGACTTGTTGAAGAAGGACAATTTTAGTTGGAATCCTGAAGCTGAGGCAGCATTCCAAAACTTAAAGCAAGCAATGACTTCACTTCCAGTACTCACTATGCCTGACTTTAAGAAAAGATTTGTAATAGAGACTGATGCTTCAAGTAAGGGGGTAGGAGCTGTGCTTGTGCAGGAGGAGAAACCAATCTCTTACTTCAGTCAAAAGCTATCTGTGAGGGCCCAACAAAAATCTGCGTATGAGAGGGAATTGATGGCAATAGTGTTGGCTATTCAGAAGTGGAGACACTACCTTTTGGGCCAGAAATTCACAGTAAGAACTGACCAGCAAAGCCTACAATTTCTCACTGATCAAAACCTTTTGGGTGGAGAACAAGTCAAGTGGACTTCAAAATTATTAGGGTTTGATTTTGACATTCAATACAAACCAGGAAGTTCAAATAAGGTAGCTGATGCCCTGTCTAGGCAAATGATTTTTTCTGCCATCTCTAAAGTGACACTGCCAGAATGGGGTGACTGGGAAGAGGAGATTAGAAACTGCCCAGTTCTGCAAGCTCAGATACAGCAAGCAGCCCTCAAAGAAGCAGGATCCAGTAAATTTTGCATCAAACAGGGACTTCTTTATAAAGGAAACAGCTTGGTACTCCCAAAAACATTCTCAAAAATTCCCACTGTCTTATCTGAATTCCATATTACTCTGCAAGGTGGTCATTCAGGCTTCTTTAGAACTTACAAGAGAGTGGCATGAGTCTTCTATTGGCAGGGAATGAAGCAAGACATTAAACAGTTCATCATGCAATGTCAGCAGTGCCAGCAAAGCAAAACTCAGACACTAGCACCAGCTGGGTTACTACAGCCTTTGCCTATTCCTCACAGGGTGTGGACTGAGGTCTTTATGGATTTCATTGGTGGCTTGCCACGCGTATGGAAGCTTGATACTATCCTAGTAGTGATTGACAGGCTCTCTAAATATGCCCACTTCTTGTTGTTAGGGCATCCTTACAATGCTAGTGATGTAGCTCACTGTTTCATATCTGGAGTCATTAAACTCCATGGTTTTCTAGAAGTGATTGTCTCAGACAGGGACAAGATATTCCTTAGTCATTTTTGGAAGGAATTATTCAAGCAAGCAGGCACTAAACTAAGATACAACACTGCATTCCACCCACAAACTGATGGTCATACAGAAGGGACTAATAGATGTTTGAAAGTGTACCTAAGATGCTTTGTGGGTGACTACCCTAAGTCCTGGCCTAAGTGGATACCATGGGCAGAGTTATGGTTCAATACTAACTACAATGTCTCCATAGGCATGACCCCATACAAGGCCTTATATGGGAGAGACCCTAGCCCTATTGTGAAAGGTCCTGCTGTTCCCTCTAATAATGAGGAAGTAAACACTCTATATGAAGACAGGGATGCTTTGCTAGGACAACTCCACAACAATCTTACTATAGCACAACAGAGAATGAAAAGACAAGCTGATAAACATAGAAGAGACCTCACTTTGGAAGTAGGTGACTGGGTATACTAAAAGCTTGTCCATACGATGGAAGTCCCTAGCTGCTAGAAAAATGAAAAGCTGAGCCCCAGGTTTTATGGCCCCTATCAAGTGCTTGAGAGAATTGGAGTTGTGGCCTACAAATTGCAACTGCCTGAACAGTGCAAGATCCACCCAATGTTCCACATCAGTAGGTTGAAGAAGACAGTACCTGGCCACTATCAAGCACAGGCTATCCCACCTGCACTGACAGAAGAAGGGGTGCTACAACCTGATATTGAAGATATTCTGGAGGTGAGATATGATTCACAGGGCAACACTGAAGTACTGGTACAGTGGAAGGATCTCCCCACTTGTGAGAATTCATGGGAATTGGCTGATAAAGTATATACTGCTTTCCCTAGTTTTCCCCTTGAGGACAAGGTGGCAGTCCTATGGGGGGGGTGGGGGGGTTGGGGGGGGGGGGGGGGTAGCAGCCCTTAGTTAAGAGAGTTTACTATAGAAGGAATAAATGATAAATAGGAGGGCATTATTGTAATTTCTGGAGGGTTAGCTCAATGTATAAATAGATGAATATAGAATATCAATGATATAGAAGTTGTTATAACAGAAACTGTTAAGTTCTAACTGGAACTCTAAACCAGTAACTGCTTGTATTCTTTGATTCCACATTCTGTTCAATAAGATTCTTCAGTTACCATTCAGTTGCTATCAGTGTGATTTTTTTTTTTAAATTAAATGAAGCCTCCTTGTGCATTATTTTGCTTGATGAGATTATCGCTTGTTAAGAGAACATAGAATCATTTGTTAAGAGAACATAGAAGTGTAGAAAAGGGCAGCCCGGTGCACAAAGCTCCTGCCTACACAGTATTCGTAAAGGGGTCCCACCATTTCGTGTATTGTACGAAACCTTATCGTGTTTTTACACAAGAGGTTGTTTCCATGACTTGAACCCGTGAACTTTCAGTCACATGGCAACAACTGTACCATTGCGTCAAGGCTCTCTCTTTCGTTTCATGTTAAGTGTCCTCTAGAATATTTGTTTGTCCCCAATTATTTGTCATTTTAGAATATTATAGAAGTATTTTTACTTCTTTTTGATAATACCCCTGTTTATTTGTATCTCAACGAATCTTATATTTAGTCTTTCTACTTAACTACTCTACTTGGTACTTCTATAAGAGTATTTTAGTTAGAGTATATTCTATCTTAGAAATTAGTGTAACCTTAAATGACACATAATATGAGAGACAATATTTGCTCCAAATTAGCATGTCTTTATAGGTGTCATTTTATTTAATTATTTTAATTTAAATAACAATTTGAAGTAATTTATTATGTCATATTGCAGATAATGAAATTGCAACAAAAGATGCAATCTCTTCAGGCTGGGAAAGGGAAGGCGTAGTTATGTCCTTGATTGTTTCTTTATGGTAACTTTGACCATTCATAGGTGGTGTATGAGTTCTGTTGTTTTATTTTCCAACGTAACTTTTGATGCCAAAGAAAGAAAGAGTAGGTGCCACTCTCACATGCTAGTTTTGCTAAAACAAACAAACTTATAGATGGATACGATGTTTAGCATTTGGTCTCATTATTATGGTTTAAACATCTCTTTTGACATCTTGAAATATACTAGTACTATGTATTTGTGCTTTGTCCACGTCAAAACTAAAAGCAAAGGGAGGATCAGTAAAAAACAATTGAATATTAATGACCACTTAATCAAAGCAAATTCAATGGCATAGAAAAAAAAGAGAAATGATATTTGTACAACCACTTTCTGATAACTTTTTGACAATCATTTATCTCATACTCACATGATGTTCTTATTCTCTCTTCTTTTCTCTCTATTATTTTTGAACCATGATACATGAACCACGTTCAGTACTCCATGTGTTGGCTATGTGGGGCTTGTGGTGATGAGAGGAGAGAAAAACTGAGAGTTGCGGTGGGAGTTTAAGTGAATGTTTTTTGGTTACATAATGTTTAGGTCATTTAGGCTCGGGGCTTATCAAAGTTAGGACATGTCTTAAAGCTTAACGAGCGCTAACAAAGTTACTTACAAATAATTGACTAAAGAGGTCCTCATATCGCCATCACCGAGAGTTGAACCCACGACTTGCAGGTGAATCAACTTCTTACCAATTAAGTCAACATTCATTGGTCGGAGTTGGAATGAATATGTGAGGATTTAATTACTTCAAATCAAAATTGAATTATTATATTTCCCCCTTAAAAGAAATTGAATTATTATATTAGTTTTTTTTTTTGAAAGATTAATTTAATTAGGTAAATAAATAAAATTTATTTGATTAAAATAAAATGAAAAAAGTGATAAATTAAAAACTTTAAGTAATTTAATTGTTTAATTAAATTAATATAAAAATATGAATTTTAAACTATCTAACTAAATTAAAATAGCATATATCAAAAAAAAATTATTGAAAATTAATTTTATTTTATTGGTTTTTACTTTAAGGGTACATTTGTCATTTTAAAATTAATGACATTTCTCTCTTCTCTCTTTCTATAAAATCAAACAAAAGAAAGATGAAGGTAACTTCTCTTTTTCTTCTATTTCTTTCATACTTCTCTTATACTAAACAATATACTAAATTTACTCTATTTCTCAAATTTTTCCCCTTATCTTATTCTAAATTTCTCCTCTAACCCAAATAGAGTGTTAGAACATAGTCAGGATGTACAAATTGAAAAATTTGTGTAGCCATACACAAGTGAAAATTGCTCTTTAGGCAATCATGGTTAGCTCTCAAGTACCCTAAAATAACGTTTTTACCTCCAACGGTAGTTAACTATCGTTTGCTAGTGAACGGTAGTTAACTATCGTTTACTGGTGAACGGTAGTTAATTGCCATTCGCTCAAAAGCAGTGACAAGTATTTACCATTACGTTATGGTCATATACCAGAACAGAACATCTACTCCCTCATTATCAAAAACATATAAACAAAAACTTTTCTCCCTCCAAACTCCAACAAATAAACCTCCATCAAATTTCTTCAAAGTCCAGCAACTAATCAATCAAATAATAAGTAAGTGTTCTTAATCTTTAGCATACACATTCTTAGTTTTATATGTTAGTTTTTTTTAATTGCTCATATGTTAGTGTTTAGAGTTTAAGAAATTGATGATTTTTTTGGATATTTTATGATCAAATACTTACATATTTTGATTGGGAATATAGTTTAATCTAAGTCTAAATGCATTGTGGTAGTTTAAAATTTGAAATAACATAATGAACAGATTATGTATATTTTGTGCTCTAAGTGTTTGATGAAATGTCTCAGAATTTTTCATTTTTTTCCTGTTGTTTGTTGTAGATATGGTTGACAATCCAAATAGGCTCAGGCAAGACATGCCGACCATTATCACTAGCACACGTTGAGCGAATGGTGCAGCGAACCCTCCTTTGAAGGTTGGTGTAGTGACAAGTTTGTAGGATGTTTTGATGATGTCTAGGTAGTGTTATTGATGTTGTTTTATCATTTGTAGTTAGTATCTTATTAAAGCACCTAGAAGCCTAGCTTGCCTTGTGTCTGAAGTAAACCTCTCGGTGTTGGTCAAATTATGTTTTTCTGGTATTTGATTCGATTCAAATTCATTTGAATCGTATCATGGAATCTTTCTGCCATTTTTCAAAACCACCTGATTCGAATCATGAAACCTTGAATCGTATCACCATGAATCGTATCACCCTTTCTTTGAATCGTATCATGGAATCTCTCTGACTTGTGTTTTGGGCTTAGTGATTCGAATCACATGTTGTGTGAATCGTATCAATCCTCTTTCTGGGCAGGTTGATTCGATTCAAAATAGGTCTGAATCATATCAATCTTCATACATGTTCTTGGTTGTCTTTTTGCTGTCTGATTTGAATCACACATTAAGTGAATTGAATCAGCACGTTGTTTTTGGCCAAAGTATTACAGTTGCCACCCTTTTCTATATATACTCATATCATCCTAACCTCTAACTCACTAAATCATTTGCATCTTGAGAATAAACACTTTTTCTAAGAATCATTGTGTTTCATTGAGTCATAGATTGCTATAGGGATTTGGACTGTCAGTTTCACCATTTAGGGCTTGAAGCCCTAAAGTAGGGCTGGGCGCCCTCCAGAAGGACATAAAGCCCACTAGAAGAGCTCTCATGGCCTTAGGTGGTTCTGCTAAAGGCACCGCCCTGAAATAGCTCTTAGGATCCTCTAGGGCGCTCTGGTCGTGGCATTGGTCTCAAATGAATTGGGCCCAAAACCATGGACCAGTTAAGCCCAATTCAGGCTATAAATAGTAGCCTTGGGATCATTCCCAAGGTATGACCTAAACAGATACCAAAAAACCCTAGTTTCTAGATTGTACGCTGAGCCAGTATAGTTGGCGCCCACCGTGGGGCTACGGTAAAACTGACCTAGCCACACCTCTGAATCGGAAAAAGTGGATGATTTGCGACCCAAAAGCATCTTTTGAAGTCGCGAATTCTGTTTGAACGATTTAGAGCAACCTCAATCTCTTTGAATCTCTTTCGATTCACGATCAACCTTTTTGAATAAAAAACAATCCGCCAATAGGAACCAGAAGTTGCGATCTCGAGTCGTAAATCTGCGATCTCGAGCTATAACCCTAATTTGTAACCTCAAACAAACCCTCACCATCACTACGATGGCAGATCCGGCTACCCTAGAAGCTTTACAACGCCAGATCCAACAACTTCGTGATCACAACGAAGCCTTACAAGCAACTGTGGAGACCATCCAACAGCAACAACACGCCGAAGGAAATGGATCTCAATAGGATGAATCGACCGATCCTGATCCTCAACCACTCTCGGCGGAAGTGTGGAAAGCGCCGGTCCCAGAAAATTTCAAGTCGCCTTCTCTCTCGTCTTTCGATGGTAAAAGTGACCCAGTGGAGCATATCACCTCCTTCAACACCCAGATGGCCATCATCGGCGCTGCCGATTCCTTCAAATGCAAGCTGCTAGCTGGAACCTTCAAGGACGCCGCCCTCAGATGGTATATGAACTTACCACGATTCTCCATCATCAGTTACTAAGACATGACGCGTAAACTGACACACCAATTTTCGGCCAGCCGCCACCGCAAGGTCTCATCCACTAGCCTTTTCAATGTCCATCAGGGACCAAACGAATCACTCCATGAATACCTTGCACGTTACAGTGACGCCACCATCAAGGTCATCAACCCGAACCAAGAACTGTTTGTAGGAGCCTTTCAGAACGGGCTCCGGGCCGGACAGTTCAACGAATCGTTGGCACAAAAGCCAACTGACTCAATGGAGGAAATCATGTCCAGAGCAGAATGCTACATCAAAGGAGAAGAAAGCAATGCTGAGAAGAAAGCCAGAAATTCCAAAGAGTGCGGACCCAGCAACTACGACCACCTCCGAAACTACTACCCGTCTGTCTCTAGAGACAGAGCGCCCTTCAAGCGACATGCATCTGACAGATGTGCTACCGCGCCCGAATCCTTCACATCACTTAATACCCGGCGCTAGCAAATTTGGAAGGACGTCTACCACTCAAGACTTATCCCAGACGCCCCACCACCAAAATGGAATCAGATGGGAAACGACAGAGATGCCTGGTGCAAGTACCACCAAATAAAGGGCCACACCATGGACGACTGTATTCATCTGAAGAGGGCAATCGAGAAGTTAATCAAAACGGTAGGTTGCGAGGTTATGTCAAAGACAACAGGGAAGGAGACAGGCTCCCTCCTGAGGATGCACCAAAAGAAAAGGATGTTGCGAAGGATGGCGAATGCCATACACTCAACACTATATCTGGTGGATTCGCATGAGGCGGCGAATCCAACGCTTCCCGAAAGCGATATGTACGACAAGTCATGCTCCTAGACGACCACGACAGAACAAAATCAGAGCGCGAACCGAACATCACTTTCTCAAATGAAGATTGTGAAGGAGTAATTCCCCACGACGATGATCCTATGGTCATCACTGTACAAATTTTCAATTGGGACGTCAAGAAGGTACTGATTAATCCCGGCAGCTCCGCAGACATCATTTATTACTCTGCATTTGAAAGAATGGGACTTGACCAAGACCAGTTGCAGCCTTTCAAGGGAACCCAAGCTGGCTTCACAGGAGAGCAGGTGCATGTTCGCGGGTACATCACGTTGAAAACAATTTTCGGTACAGGTAGCAGCGCCAAAATAATCCGAGTAAAATATTTAGTCGTCAACTCACCTTGTTCTTACAACAACGTCATAGGCCGCCCAACTTTCAATCTTCTTGGAGCCTTTTTGTCCACTAAATTCCTTATCATGAAGTACCCACTAGAGAACAGACAAGTCGACACTATCATAGGAGACCAGAAGGTTGCCCAGGAGTGTTATCACAATAGTTTGAAATTACAAAAGGAAAAGAAAGGAGCCATCAACACCAAAGTGCACCAAGTGAACGCCATTGACCTAGATCCAAGAGAGGAATTTCAACAAGAGCGCCTCGAACCTACTGAAGACCTAAAGGAAATCTTGATAGGCCCGGAGCCACATCAAACCACCAAAATGGGAACATCTCTAGACCCCGTCAAAGAGCAAAGCTTGACAAATCTCCTGAGGAAGAATTTAGACATTTTCGCCTGGCAGCCATCCGATATGCCTGGCATCGACCCCGCCATAGTGTGCCATCACCTCGCTTTGTACCCAGGAGTTAAACCAGTTGCCCAACGTAAGAGAAAGCTGGGCGAGGAGAGAAGGAAAGCGGTGGATGAAGAAGTCGCCAAGCTAAAAGATGTCCGCTTCATAAGTGAAATCAAGTACCCCACATGGCTGACCAACGTTGTCCTCGTCAAAAAGTCTAATGGAAAATGGCGTATGTACGTCGACTACACAGACCTAAACACTGCTTGTGCAAAGGACCCTTACCCCCTCCCGAATATTGACCACTTGATTGATAACACCTCATGATATCAGACCCTCAACTTCATGGATGCATACTCCAGTTATAACAAGATAAAGATGGATCCCTTAGATGCTCCCAAAACTGCATTCATGACCAACCATCAGAATTACCACTATGAAGTGATGCCTTTTGGTCTGAAGAATGCAGGCGCCACCTTCCAAAGGCTAATGGATACCACCTTTGCTGACCAAATCGGGAAAAACCTAGAAGCTTACATTGATGATTTGGTGGTCAAAATAAAGCAGAATGAAAGTCACTCAAAGGACCTGGAAGAAATTCTTAACCAAGTTCGAGTATATAACAAGCGCCTCAACCCAGCCAAGTGTTCTTTTGGAGTTTACGCGGGAAAATTCCTAGGTTTTATGCTGTGCAGACGAGGCATCGAAACAAACCCTGACAAATGCCAACCAATAATAGACATGAGAAGTCCTTCCAACATCAAAGAAGTTCAACAGCTAACAGGAAGATTGACGGCGCTCTCCAGATTCCTATCTTGCGCCGGCGACAAAGCCTTTTTATTCTTTGCCTCAATCAAAAAGAAGGAGCTCTTTAAATGGACTGAGGAGTGCGAAGAAGCCTTCGGGAAGATCAAAACTTTTCTCTCTAGTCTGCTCGTGTCACACCGCCCAGATACAGGCTCCATCCTCTTCCTGTACCTATCCATATCCGAGAACGCCATGAGCTCTGTCCTCGTCCAGGATTCTGATGTAAGGGAGAAGCCGGTTTACTTCGTCAGTAAAGTATTTAAAGGAGTGAACTAAGATACCAAAAGATAGAGCGTCTCGCCCTAGCAGTAGTCACAACGGCTAGGAAGTTGTGCCCATACTTCCAAGGACATAGAGTCGTTGTCAAATCCAACTATCCTATCAAGCAAGTAGTCGGGAAGCCGGACCTTGCAGGAAGAATGGTATCTTGGGCCGTTGAGCTGTCAGAATATGACATCCAATACCTTCCCCGAGGCAGCATCAAGTCGCAAGTCCTTGCAGATTTTTTGGTAGAATTCTCGTCGCCAATAGAGGAGGTCGCCCCTTTGGTTTGGCTACTATCGGTAGATGGATCCTCGAATCTCAAAGGAAGTGGAGCAGGTATAGTATTGGAAGGTCCAGGAGACCTCATAATAGAACAATCACTCAGGTTCGAATTCAAAGAAATCAATAACCAAGCAGAATATGAAGCCCTCATAGCTGGAATGACCCTAGCGCAAGAAATGGGCGCTGAGAACTTAAGAGCAAAAAGCGACTCCCAATTAGTAATAACCCAGATCTCATAAGAATACCAAGAAAAAGGATGCACAACTTATCAAATAGCTAGCAAAGGTCCACAATTTGGCCTCCACTTTCAAATTCTTCGAAGCGGTTTATGTCCCCAGTGTGCAAAACTCCAGAGCAGATCTCTTATCCAAGCTCGCCGGCACCAAGAAGCCAGGAAACAACAAGACAGTCATACAAGAGGTACTAACAACGCCAAACACGGATGCCATGGAGGTGAATACCGTAGAAATCGAGGAGGAAGGTTGGATGACGCCACTTATCAAATACCTCACTGGATCTTTCATACCCAAAAGCGAGGAAGAAGAATTACAGGTCCGAAGGAAAGCCACAAAGTACTCCATGGTCGCTAGGAAGTTATACAAAAGAGGAATGGCGGCCCCTATGCTCAGATGTCTCGGTGAAAATGAAACCAACCTCGTCCTCTTGGAGGTCCACGAGGGAGTATGTGGGAGCCACATAGAAGGGCGAGCCCTGGCTGCAAAACTCCTACGCGCAGGTTACTACTGGGCAACAATGCTGCAAGATAGCGCCAATTTTGTAAAAAAATGCGACAAGTGCCAAAGATTCTATGATAAGAAGCATGCCCCAGCCTGCGAGCTCACATTAGTTTTCTCCCCGTGGCCTTTCCACAAATGGGCGGTTGACATTGTAGGGCCTTTTCCTTTAGCGCCCGGACAGCTCAAGTTTCTTATAGTAGGAGTGGATTACTTCACCAAATGGGTCGAAGCAGAAGTCGTCGCCAGGATCACAGCAGACAAGATAATACGTTTCTACTGGAAAAAGATCATCTGCAGATTTGGACTTCCTAAATTCATTGTATCAAATAACGGGACACAGTTCGCCAGCTCCAGAGTAGTAGAGTTCTGCAACCAATTGGGAATCCAAACAAAGTTCGTATCAGTTATCCATCCTTAGGCGAACGAACAAGTTGAGTCCGCCAACAAAGTCATTCTGAATGGCATAAAAAAGAAGCTTGATGATGCCAAAGGGTTCTGGGCCGAACAGCTGCACGAGGTATCATAATAAATCTTCAATTATTAATCGAAACACCAAGTTAAACATTTTAATTCTTAGCAAACTAATCAACTATGTGAATAAACGAACAAATGAGAGCAGGTACTTTGGTCATACCATACTACGCCTCACTCGACAACCAAAGAAACTCCATTAACTATGGTCTACGACGCCGATGCAATGCTTCCCATAGAGATTGACACACCAACTTGGTGCTGTGATAACTTCACAGAAGAAGGTAGATTTGTTTTACGTTTCTTCTAACACACTCTCATGCAGGATCCACAATCAAACGCCTCATCACGAAAATAACATCTCACACATTTCTTTCTGGTGTAAATTAAGCTAATGAGACAGGTTTACTGTGTGGAGCGGATATGATCGATGAAATACGCGAGACCGCCCACATCCAAGAGTTTGCCGCCAAATAAAGAGCTGCTCACCGTTACAACTCAAAAGTGATCCCAAGAGACATGAAGGAGGGCGACCTAGTACTGAGACAAGTCGCTGCGCCCACTAGAATTGGCAAGCTGTTACCAAATTGGGAAGGACCATACCGAGTAAGAGAGAAACTCTCTCATGGAGCATATAAATTGGAAGAGCTAAACGGAGACATAGTGCCGTGAACATGGAATGCAGTCAGCCTGCGCCATTATTACAGCTAATTACTTATCATAATGGATACGTTGTTTAAACTCGTTATATCACTTATTTAATTAAAAGGAGTAGGGGATCACTCTTTTCCCCTGCAAGGGTGTGGGTTTTAAATGAGGCACCCTACTCTCTTATTAAATTCTCTCCTTGTCATCTATTTTTTGCATACATCGCCTACAACAGAACCAGCCAACAAAGCAAGAAAAAAGTACTCACTTAATTCCTTAACCCCAAGTTGGGCTCTAAGACGTCGTGAGCAAGAAAAAAGTACTCACTTAATTCCTTAACCCCAAGTTGGGCTCTAAGACGTCGTGAGCAAAAAAAAGTACTCACTTAATTCCTTAACCCCAAGTTGGGCTCTAAAACGTCGTGAGCAAGAAAAAAGTACTCAATTAATTCCTTAACCCCAAGTTGGGCTCTAAGATGTCGTGAGTAAGAAAGAAGCACTCAGTTAATTCCTTAACCCCAAGTTGGGCTCTAAGACGTCGTGAGAAAAATGAGTACCCGCCCAAAGAGGGTTACGAGGCGTCAAAAAATTAAAGAAGACTCTTAAACACAAAGAAAAAGACCTTAGTCACATAAGCGCCTCACCCAAAGCATAACTTAGAAGAGTATTCGGCAATGTCAAAACACATTAAACAAGTACGCCAACTCCCAAGAGTTTCAAAAATCAAAATGATAAACAAAACCATGAGAAACATTACTAAACATCGCCAAAATAAGCAGAATTAAGGAAAGGAAAGTAAATCGCATAGATAATGTTTTAAGTCATTACAAAATACAAATAAGCCACCGCGGGCACATTACACAAATTAAACCTCATCTACCAAGGCGTCATCCACCACAACCTTGAATGGATCGAGTGCAGAGAGATCAACTCCAGGATGCTGAAGGGCGACTTGCTCTTTAGCCCGCTTGTCGCGTCGAATTTCGGATATCAAGCTATTGGGAAGTATTGAATCACTAATGTTAAATCACGACTGAACTTTTAATTTTCCGGGGAGAAAAGGAAAAAAGTTCGAAATTACCTTGAAAAAGATTTTAGGTTTGAAAGTCGATTATGCGAGGGGAAGGTATTAGCACCCCTCACATCCGTTGTACTCAACGGGAACCTCTTAGTCGGCTTAGGCTTAAAATGTTTCGAAAATTTTACTTGCGTGTTTAATCATATAAAAAATATAATAATATAAAGGGAAAAAAAGATAAAAACAAACGAAAGGGGAAAAAAGAAAGTTTTATTAATGGGCTTGACAAGATGTCGATCTTGCTCCTAAGTATCTCCCGGTAGTTGGAGAATTCAAAGCGTACGTAGTTCTTTGGTAGAAAAAAGTTTGTATGTTGGTTCGTTTTAGTTAAAAAAGATTCGATCGCGTCCGAGCGAAAAAGTTTGAAAAAAAGAAAGTAATGAAAGTAAATGTCAACTGTTCGGGTTGTTGCCGAACTGGCCATTGACGACAATGCATAAAGGTAAATGATTTGATGGAAAGGATTCGCACTCGGACGTGAACAAAGGTTTTAAAACGCACGAAAGCATAAAAGGTTTTAAATGATGAAGGACAAACGCTAAGGTGATAAACTCGCGCAAGGCGTAAATGTTTTTAAGGAAAAAAAGACAGACGCACAGAGGCGTAAAAGGTTTGAAAATAAATGACAAACGCGCGGAGGCGATAAATTCGCGCAAGGCGTAAATGTTTGAAAATAAACGCGCAAAGGCGCGAAAGGTTCGGATTGACCACGAGGGCCAAGAAAAGGTTAAAAATGGTCCAAGGGGGCCAAGGGGAGGTTGAGCGTGCGAGACACGTCAAAGGTGGAATGACGGTTGCCCGAGCGACGAGACATACGTCACGCATTCGTGCAACCGAGGTTTGGGGAGACATACGTCAAGCCATTCCCGTTTCATTCAAGTTTGGTTTGGTTGGAACTCTAAGGAATCTCAAAGGGAACCAAAATGCTTTAAAGGGAAAGTTCAAAAAAAGAAATCACGAACAAATTTGTTGTTCGAGTTTATTAAAATCATGAACATTACTTGTTGCTTAAGCTATTGAAACTCAAGAACAAGCGTAGTCCAAGTTTGAACGATGAACAAAATCATAAAACATGCACTAGTTTGGAAAGTTCACAAGTTCGGCTCAATTTGAGCTTGGTTTAAAAGAGTGAGCAAACTCGGCTTAAGTTCGCGTTTGGATTGAAAATCATGAACAACATGGTTGTTCAAGTTTGGTTTTGAAAATAGAGAACTTAGCTTATTGCTCAAACTTGGTTTTGAAAATTAAGGAACATAACTTGTTTCACAAGTTACTCAAAATTTATCGCACGAACTTGTAAAATTTCCAAAGTTGTGCATGATTATGAATAGGGTTTGGACAAAAATGATTTTAACCCTCTTTAGGTTCTGAATCAAGGGCTGGAACCCCAAAAATTTGGCATTTGGATGCCTGATTCATGTTCTGATTTTCACATACTTCGCAGAGCAACCAGAACTTGGCTCTGCGAAGTCAGGTTCTGATGTGTTCGCAGTGCGAGCAATACTTTGCTCTGCGAAGTATACGAAATTTTGAACTCAGAAGCTGTTTCTGAACAAAAGTTCAGAAACTGCTTCTAAGCAAGCTTCAGAACCTAAAGGGGGTTAAAAAGCTTTACAAAGATTGGGAAAAAGGAGTGTGAAAACTTAGTTTTAAGGCTTGGCCCCTTTGAGGTCCCTTTTGAGTTTCAAAAGGGGTTTTTGTGCACAAAATGAAATTGAACAAAGCAAGAGATGCAAACAGCAATCAAAATGAAAGACAAAGATTATAGGAGACTTACAGAACTCCTAGCTATGCTTGTGCAATAGGTTGGAAGTGGCTTGCTTGATTGGTTAGAGGTTATGAACTCTAACTTGCTTTTGCTTTGTGTATGAACTAATTTGATGCTGCAATGCAATGGATTTTTTGGTGTGTATTGTGTGTGTGTATGGCTGTTTTTATGGTGTAATGGCTCTTTCAAAATGTGTTTTTGTGTGTGTAATCCTTGTGCCTTGCATTCCCTTTTATAGGCCAAAATGCAATCCTTGCAATGATGAACAAAATCTCTAGATCCTAGCTGGTTTGTGGGCTAAATCCAGGCTAAATCACTTTGCATTTAATGCTAATGGATAGAAGTTGCTTTGCCTTGTGCCAAGGGGCAAGACCTTGACTGATCTCAGCCACAAATGCAGCTGATTCTAGAAGGTAATGATGAGAAAAAGCTGAAAAACAGGGCAGCTTGAGATTGTGTGATTCTTGGGATCAATCCTTGCAATTTTGGAAGGCCAAGCAATGAAAACGTGTACTGCCATGTGTTCGCACCTCGTTTAAAAAACGCGCAATCTTCCGAGACGTCCGCGAACTCTCGGAAGGCCTTGTGAAGTCGCCACCAAAGTTTTTGTGTAAAGGGAACGTTGATAAACCCTTAAGTTTTTTATTTGAAAGGGAAACGATAATAAAACCCTTGACGATGAGGAAAAGGATTGGTCATCGCAACCATTGTCGGGTTCGGGAGTCGGTTACGCAAGGGGAAGGTATTAGCACCCCTCACGTCCGTTGTACTCAACGGGAACCTTCTATTTGGCTAAAGCTTAAATTGTTTTTAAATGTTTTGCGCGCATGCTCATCTATGTCAAAAGAAAATATACTAAAAGGGGGAAAAGAGATGAAAACAAACGAAAGGGAAAAAGAAAGTTTTTTATTATTGCGCTTGACAAGATGTCGATCTTGCTCCTACGTATCTCCCGGTAGTCGGAGAATTCAAAGCGTACGTAGTTCTTTGGTAGAAAAACGTACATATGTTGGTTGATTTTAAATGGACGATGTTTTAACCGAATTCTTGCGATTAAAACGTAGCTTGTATGCTCGCGCTTGGGAGACTTATTAAGTGTATAGCTTGTATGCTCGCGCTTGGGAGACTTATTAAGCGTTTGTTTACGAATCGCGTTAGAATGTTAAAAGGCATGTCCATTGGGTAAAAATGGTTTGAGTTGGTCGCTATGGGACCAAAATGGGTGCAATGGACTCAAACGAGTTAATCATTAACCGAGGGGACTCCAACGAGTCGGGGGATTGTTCAATTGATCCAATGGGATCAAGAACGGGTACAATGGACTCGGGCGAGTCGAACATTGACCGAGTGACTCAAACGAGTCGAGGGATTGAATCTAGTGGCCACGGTGGACCAAAAGGTTCGGATTGACCACAAGGGGCCAAGATTTGGTTTGGTTATGGTTGGATATGTTGAAAAAAGGAATGACGATTGTCCGAACGACGAGACATACGTCACGCATTCGTACAATCAGGGCAATGGAGAGACATACGTCACACCATCCCTTTTTCATTCAAGTTTTTGGTAGAATTTCTTTGAAATCCCAAAGTTTATCAAAACATTTGGTTTGAAAACCCAAAATGAAGAGGTTTTTAACAATTTTGTTAGAAAACGCACAAGTTCGGCTCGTTTTGCGAATGGTTTTGAGAAAGCGAACAAATTCGGCGTATGTTCATGCATGGTTTTGAAAATCATGAACAATGTTTATTGTTCAAGTTTTAATTTGAAATGATGAACATAGCTGGTTTGTTCAAGTTGTTTTGAGTGTTTGGGGACATAACTTGTTTTGCAAGTTACCCACAAAAGTATTACCCGAACTTGCGAATTTTCCAATATTATGCAAAATCCTTGACATGGTTTGGATAAAATGAGTTTTAAACCTCTTAGGTTCTGAGCTCTTGGGCTAGAACCTCAAAAATTGGCCATTTGGGAGCCTAAACTCAGATTCTGAGTTCTGTCATGGTCGCTCTGCGACCATGACTTCGCACTGCGAACAATGCGAATTTTTGAGTTCAGAAGCTGTTTCTGAACTTTTGTTCAGAAACAACTTCTGAACACACTCAGGACCTTTTAGGAGAGTGAAAAGCTTTGAGTTTTTGGGATGAAAAAAGCTGGACAAACCAGTTTTGGTGTTTTGAAAACCTTGGGATTTCTTTGAAATTCAAAAGGGGTTTTTTAGAACCAAAGGGTTTTGGACCAAAATTGCTATGCAAGCACAATTGAAAATGCAAGACAAAGGCTTAGAAACTTACAGAGATCCTTAGCAAAGCTCCAGCTGCAGTGGATTTGAATTGGTTGAAAGTTCTTGCAAGGTTTTGGATATTGGTGATGAACTTTGAACTTTGTAAAGCTTTGTGCTTGATTGGTTTTTTCTGGTTGTTTGAGTAGTGTTTCTTTGTGTGTAATGCTCTTTGAATTGCTGTATTTTCTGCTCTTTCTTATGCTCTAACAATGCTACATTTTCCCTTGCCTTGCATCTCTATTTATAGGCCAAAATGCAATCTCAAGTAATGATGGAAAATCCCTAGGACCTAGCTGATTTGTGGGCTAAATTCAGGCTATTTGGCTTTGCATTTAATGCTAATGGATAGAGGCAACTCTGCCTTGTGCCAAGGGTTAAGTCTTTGACTGATTTCAGCCACAAAATCAAAGGTTTTAGGATAGAAATGATGAGAAATATGGCTGAATTGCAATTGGCCAAACTTGGGGATCAATCCTTGCAATCTCAATGGTTGATCAATAAAAACGTGCACTGTGATGTGCAGAGATTGGGGGATGAAAAAGGCTACATATGGCTGGTGTGAGGGGTGAAAAGTTGCTGCCAAAACAGGGTAGGCACTCATGACTTTTTCAAGTGAAAAATCCAGCTGGGTTTGACTGGTTTTGGGGAGCAAGCAGGAAGAAAAACTTCAAGCAGGTGGCTGGCAACCTTGGGGTGGTTAACAGGTCACTTGGGAGGGACAAAAGCTGCCCAAGGGCAAACCCACTTGCTTGTCACATGCTAGGTTGGAAGAAAAAGCTTCCAACCTTGGCATTAATGGCAAGTCTCTCATTTCTGGTTTTGATTGGCCCAAATAGCCATGAATGCTGATTAAAATAAATATGCAAATGATGTGCAACAAATTCTGGAATTAAATCAAAGAAACCAAAAATCTACAGAAAAATCGCAGACTTTGCAGTGCGAAGTCATCATTTTTGAAATGTTGACTTTTTTGTTGACTTTGGTTGACTTTGACATTTTTCCCCTCTTTGATTTGTTTTTGATTTTTGTTTTAAAAGGCTTAGGACAAAATTGGGGTACTACACCATGTACAGGGAGATTGGGGGAAGCAAAATGAGCATGTGGGCTGGTGTGTGGGAGGAGAAATCCAGCTCAAAACAGGGCAGCACAAACAGCTTTTTGCAAGCAAAAAACCACTTAAGTTTGACTGGTTTTGGTGGAGAAAAAGGGAAGGAAAGGGATCAAGTAGCTGGCTGGCAAGCTCAGGTTGGATGATGGGTCAATTTGGAGGGACAAGAGCTGACCAAGGGCAGCCAATTTGTTTGAGCACATGTTAGGTTGGAAGAAAATCCTTCTTTCCTTTTACCTTTAATGTCACACTTTGATTCTTGCCTTGCTGCATTAAATCAGTCACAAATAGCAATAACAAAGATAATAATACTAATAATAACAATTACAAATGAAAACAAAACAGATAAATCAAAGAAAATAAAAATTCTGCAGAAAATCGCAGAGGTTGCAGTGCGAAGGCCACTTCGCATTGCGAACTCCCCTTTTTTTTGAATTTTTTTGTATTTTTTTAAAAGTAAAAGGTAAAAATGAATAAATAATAATAACAATAATAATAATAAGGATAATGGCAATAATAGTAATGAAAATGACAATGAAAATAAATAAAGTAGTAATGATAATAATAATGAAAATGATAATAATAAAAAATGATAAAAACTTAATAATATTAATTAAAATAAAACTTTAATAATAGTAAAAAGATAATAATGATGAAAACATAATAATACTAATAATATTAATGATAATAATGATGATAATATCAATAGTAATGCTAATGAATGCAAATAAAATTCACTGACAAGAATAAAATAATAAAAGGTAATAACAAGTGATGAAATAATAAAGGATAAGACAAAGAAAAATACGAGTCAAAAAATGGGGTATGACAGATGCCCCTATTTAAGTTTCTTCGTCCCGGAGATAAAAAGTGAAATTTTGAAATGGACGGGTCGAAGAGACTTAAATATAGAGTACACCATTTTTTGACTAAATATTTTTCTTGAATTGTAAATGCTATGAATGCATGTATGCGAATGTTATGAATGCTTGTAATGTGAATATGAATGCAAAGATGATAAAAATGACCACATTGGGGATAAAAAGAGACAAAGGGATACCCGGGTTCGTTGAAGAAACGGGATCCGAGTTTATTGGGGAACATGGTTCCACTGGGGATAAATGTCAGCTGTTCGGGTTAATGCCGAACTGCCACTGACGACAAGAAATAAAGGGTAAATGCCAGCTGTTCGGGTTGTTGCCGAACTGACCACTGACGACAAAAGATAAAGATTGAATGTCAACTGTTCGGGTTGTTGCCGAACTTGCCATTGGCGACAGGAAATAAAAAGAATGTCAACTGTTCGGGTTGTTTCCGAACTTGCCATTGACGACAGGAAAATAAAAAGAATGAAAAGAATGTCAACTGTTCGGGTTGTTGCCGAACTTGCCATTGACGACACTGGGGATGCGGCTGACAAGCCGTTCCTTACAGAACTGCCCCTTCAATTAGGGAGAAGGGATGTACAAGCCGTTCATTAAAGAACTTGCCACAACACTGGGGAATATGCACAAGCTGTTCATTAAAGAACTTGCCACTTGGCACAACGCTGGGGAATATGCACAAGCTGTTCATTAAAGAACTTGCCACTTGGCACAACACTGGGGAATATGCACAAGCTATTCATTAAAGAACTTGCCACTTGGCATAAAGACATGATAAAAAGATGCGCAAGCTGTTCGTTTGAACTGCCACTTGGCGTAAAAGGTGACATCTCTGAACCAGACAGACTGGGGATGACACTTGGGGAAAAAAGAATTCACGAATTGCTCGTGATTGATTGATGAGACCCATGATAGTTAGAACAACCATGTATGATATGTAGTATGCTGCATGCATAAATGTACATATGTATGAATGTATGAATGCATGACTGTCACTGAGGACGTCGTGCGAGAGATGGATTTGTACTGGGGATACCCAAAATGTTGGTTAAGGAATTGCCCCTTGATACAAGGATACAATGAGAGGAGCACAAGCTGTTCGTTAAAGAACTACCGCTTGGCGAAAAGGAGATTGAAATCCCTAGACCAGACAGGCTGGGGATGACACTCGACTGTTTGTTGTGGGAAATGCATGATATGAATGCGAGATGCATGTTAATGAATGATTTTGATATGATGCATGAATTATGCTGACCTGGGATGACAGACGTCACGTTGGACGCTGGGGGTTATGATTTGGGTGCCGAGCATAGTCGGGCTTCGATGAGATACCGAGCGAGGTCGGGCTTTGGTAAGATGGCGAGCGAGGTCGGGCTTTGGTAAAATGGCGAGCGAGGTCGGGCTTTGGTAAGATGGTTGTGCCAATGATGATTGGGCTTTCGGGGTTGAGACTCCACTGGGGGATATGCCAATAAGATTGGGCTTTGCTTGTGACTTCGCTGGGGATACAAGGATCATTTTGGAAGCATGATCGATATCCAGCCTTTGATGCTAATGGTGATTGGGCCTTTGTGAGTAGGTGCCAACGACAATTGGGCTTTTGATTGTTTGGGCAAAGATTGTCTTCCTGGGGAATTCGTTAATCCACTGGGGATTGTGCTAACCCGCTGGGGAGAAGAACTGATGATTCTGTCGGGAATGCTTATGCTTTGGTTGGCAAGTCCTTGCCTGAATTGTCCTTTCGGGCTCTCAAATTATCGGGGATATTCCCGATTGATTCACTGAGGATCCTGTTGGGGAATTCCTTCTTTGCAATTGACTATGCTTGGCCTGCGAAGCTTTATCTGCTTTAAGGACAGACATCGATGTACACTTCGAATATTCACGAGTTCGAAAGGAATGTGTTTGTTATTGATAAAAAATAAAAGACTCACAAAATAAATTTTGAAATTTTTTTTGTTGTTTTGAAGTACTATCATCAAGAATAAAAATGAATAAAATGAAAAAAATGGGAATTTGATAAAAAGTAAAGAATGTTGGGAAGTGAAATTTATTAATGGGGTGGTAGCCTGCCAAAGGCGTGGCTCCACGAATCTTACAATGTCTGGAAAAAAAATGGTAAATATAAAAGGGAGGGTACATTGAACATGATGGCCACTAGTATCTCTAACAACTTTGAATCCCTTGTTTGGATGCTTCCGATTCGGAGTCTTCAGACAATTGATGTGTCCCTAACGAATTACGACCAATCCGATGTAGTTACTTTGTCTTTTGATCCTTAATTTTTGCATAGGTCGTCCTTTCAGATGTTTGACCTATCAGGATAGTTGTTTCTGTTTATGTCTCTAATTTTTGCATGGACTGCCCTTTCAGGTTTTCAGTCCACCGAGACGTGTTTTTTTTTTGTTTCTAGACAAAGTATTTCTTGACTACATCGGAGTTCACAGGACGCGGAAAATCCTCGCCGTCCATTGTTGTGAGAATCAAGGCTCCTCCGGAGAAAACTCTCTTGACAACATAAGGACCTTCGTAGTTAGGCGTCCATTTGCCCCTAGAGTCGGGTTGAAAGGATAGGATCCTTTTGAGCACGCGGTCTCCTTCTTGGATTTCACGAGGACGAATTTTCCTGTCAAAAGCTTGTTTCATCCTCTGTTGATACAGTTGTCCATGACATAAGGCAGTCATGCATTTTTCCTCGATTAAGTTCAACTGATCGTATCTGTTTTGACACCATTCAGCCTCTAACAACTTAGCTTCCATCAAGATTCTCAATGACGGGATTTCGACTTCTACGGGGAGCACTGCTTCCATGCCGTATACTAAAGAGAAAGGGGTTGCTCCTGTCGACGTACGTACTGAAGTACGATACCCGTGCAAGGCATATGGTAGCATCTCATGCCAATCCTTGTATGAGACTACCATCTTTTGCACTATTTTCTTGATGTGTTTGTTTGCAGCTTCAACCGCACCATTCATCTGAGGTCTATAAGGAGAAGAGTTATGATGCTTGATCTTGAACTCTTTGCATAGCTCCTTCATCATTTTGTTATTTAGATTGGTCCCATTGTCCGTGATGATCTTGTTGGGAATACCATATCGACAGATGATATGATTCTTAATAAATCGGACCACCACTTGTTTGGTGACGTTAGCATACGATACAGCCTCAACCCATTTGGTGAAGTAGTCGATTGCTACTAGGATGAAGTGATGTCCATTTGAAGCTTTGGGTTCAATCCTACCAATCATGTCAATTCCCCACATGGAGAAAGGCCATGGTGAAGAGAGGACATTCAGAGCCGTTGGTGGCATGTGGATCTTGTCCGCATAAATTTGACATTTGTGGCATTTCCTGGCGTGCTTGTAGCAATCGCTTTCCAAGGTCATCCAGTAATATCCGGCTCTTAAGATCTTCCTAGCCATTGTGTGCCCACTGGAATGGGTTCCGAAGGAGCCTTCATGTATTTCATGCATTATGAGATCCGCTTCTTGCTCATTAACACACCTGAGCAGCACCATATCAAAATTCCTCTTGTATAAAACTTCTCCGTTTAGAAAGAAGTTGCCAGCTAATCTTCGCAGAGTTTTCTTATCCTTGTTGGATGCCCCATGCGGGTACTCTTGATTTTGGAGGAAACGTTTGACGTCGTGGAACCATGGTTTGTCATCTATGACTGCTTCGGCTGCAAATACATGTGCGGGCTTTTCTAGGTGTTGAACCTTGATTGTTGGAATTTCATTCCGGCGACTGACCTCATACATAGAAGACAGAGTTGCCAAAGCATCTGCCATTTGATTCTCGTCTCGAGGAATGTGATGCAGCTTGACTTTGTTGAAAAAGGTTAGCAAACGTCTTGCGTAATCTTTGTAAGGGATCAAGCCGGTGTGGCGAGTTTCCCAATCTCCATTGATTTGATTAATTACAACAGCTGAGTCTCCGTAAATGTCGAGGTTCTTGATCCTTAGATCAATGGCTTCCTCAATTCCTAAGATACAAGCTTCATACTCTGCCATATTGTTTGTACAGTCGAATGATAGTCTTGCAGCAAAAGGGAGATGTTTGCCCTCAGGGGCGACGATGACTGCCCCAATTCCGTTGCCATAGACATTTACTGCTCCATCAAAGATTAACTTCCATCTAGATTCGGGATCTGGACCTTCGCCGAGTAGTGGTTCGTCACAATCCTTCATCTTTAGATACATGATTTCTTCATCGGGGAAGTCAAACTTGATTGGTTGATAATCCTCAATTGGTTGATGAGCCAAATGGTCAGCGAGAATGCTGGCTTTGATAGCTTTCTGAGTGTGGTATTCGATGTCGTATTCTGACAACAACATCTGCCAACGGGCGATCCTTCCGGTTAAGGCGGGTTTTTCAAGATGTACTTGATTGGATCCATCTTGGATATCAACCAAGTAGTATGATTGAGCATGTAGTGGCGAAGACGCCTAGCAGCCCAGGCTAATGCACAACAAGTCTTTTCGAGTAGAGAGTATCGGGACTCGCAGTCCGTAAACTTCTTGCTTAGGTAGGAGACGGCGTGCTCCTTTCTACCGGTCTCGTCTTGTTGTCCGAGTACACACCCCATGGAGTCCTCCAATATGGTTAAGTACATGATTAAAGGTCTTCCTTCAACTGGAGGAATAAGTATTGGAGGTTCTAACAGGTATTCCTTGATGCTGTCAAAAGCTTTCTGACAATTCTCTGTCCATACCACTTCTTGATTTTTGCGGAGCAGCTTGAAGATAGGTCCACAAGTGGCTGTCATATGGGATATGAATCTAGAGATGTAATTTAAACGTCCTAGAAATCCCCTTACTTGCTTCTCAGTTTGAGGAGCAGGCATTTCTCTGATAGCTTTGACCTTATCGGGATCTACCTCGATACCCTTTTGACTGACAATGAAACCTAGGAGTTTTCCCGATCTCACGCCGAATGTACATTTGTTGGGGTTTAGGCGAAGCCGATATTTTCTCAGGCGTTGAAACATCTTTAACAAATACTCGACATGCTCTTCTTCAGTTCCGGATTTGACAATCATGTCGTCGACATACACTTCAATTTCTTTGTGTATCGTGTCGTGGAAGAGAGTAGTCATGCCCCTTTGGTAGGTAGCACCCGCATTTGTTAGGCCAAAAGGCATCACTTGATAGCAGAAGGTGCCCCAAGGTGTGATGAAAGACGTTTTTTCTCTATCCTCAATAGCCATTTTAATCTGATTGTATCCCGAAAAGCCATCCATGAAGGAGAAAACCTTGGATTTGGCAGTATTGTCGACCAATATGTCAATGTGGGGTAAAGGGAAGTCGTCCTTTGGACTAGCCTTGTTTAAATCTCGATAGTCGACACACATTCTGACTTTACAATCCTTCTTGGGAACCGGCACTATGTTGGCCAACCATTGAGGATATTCCGAGGTAACGAGAAATCCAGCATTAATTTGCTTTTGCACTTCCTCTTTGATCTTAAGAGCCATGTCAGGGCGAGTTCTTCTCAACTTCTGCTTGACTGGCGGACATTCAGGTTTTAGAGGTAAGTGGTGCTCCACAATCTCAGGATCTAATCCTGGCATATCCTGGTATGACCATGCAAAGATATCCACATACTCTTCAAGAAGCTTGACTATTTTCTCTTTGACGGGCGCATCCAATAACACTCCAATCTTAACTTCTTTCTTTTCTTCTTCAGAACCCAAGTTGATAACCTCTACCGTTTCCTCGTGAGGCTGAATGGTCTTCCTCTCTTGTTCTAGTAGGCGCTTGATCTCATCCGGGATCTCTTCATCCTCTTCCTCTTCCGCTTCGTAAACAGGGAATTCAAAGTTGGGAGGGAGCCTAGGGCTAAGGTGTTTGACAGGTTTATGGGTGCTTAGTCTGCATATGATGGATGATTGATTTTAGTAAAAGATGAAAAGATGCAGACTCTTTGAAATTAAAAATAGAAAATGTTTTTGGTTTTTTTTGTATTGAGAATAAAAAGAAAAAGACAATGTATAAATACGTAGAAGTTGTGATAGAAACAACGATTTTTATTAATTGATGATAGTATATTAAACAAGTCCTACATAAGTCTCCCTTCGCTTCGGGCGAGACGAAGGGGTTTTTTTTTTGAAAAAGATTAATAAAACAAACACATTACTTTGAAGACTGAATAACAGAAGGAACATCGACGGCAACCCAATTGCGGCAAGCTCCTCCGGGCGTTACATGGATATGTGCTATTTCTTCCGGCCCATCTTCAGTGATGGCGTTGGTTTCCTTTGTGGAGTGAATGAAGCTGGCACTACGAAAGATGTTCTCGAGCGGTTCAATGTTAGTGCTTGGTTCGGTGATTCTTGTAGTGGGAGTGAAACCTAACCCTTCTCTATGCTTACGCTCCGGCAGACTTATTGTCTTTCCCCAATCCGGGAGTAAGTCACCTTGCACTACTCTTTGTGCGCTCTTGAAAGAAGACATGGACGCTCCATTCTTTGTGGCACTCACATCATCTAAGGAAAGACCTTGGAATGATGTCCCATCAACGATATCAGCACCGATGAACGAGAAAGCCGACAGATGGCTGATTAACAGAGCTTCCTCTCCTCCCACAGTGACTAGCTTCCCATTCTTCACAAATTTCAGTTTTTGATGCAGTGTGGATGTCACTGCTCCGGCCTCGTGGATCCACGGTCGGCCTAACAAACAACTGTACGCTGCTTGTATATCCATTATTTGGAAGGTTATTTGGAAGACAGATGGCCCGATGGTAATAGGTAAATCCACCTCCCCGATCACTGATTTCTTCGAGCCATCGAAGGCTTTAATGTAACACCCTAACCCTTAACCGCCGATTATTAACTTAAATAAACAAAACGTTAAGGACATAGGAAGTTACAACATAATGAAAACGCATTTTCATAAACAACAACGGATCAAAACATGTTTGATTCCCATGCAGCGGAAAAAGAATAAACAAAAACAGTAACAAACAGAGACGATACCCCTTCTATACAGGATACCCCTTCTATGCTCATACCCCTTCTATATCAAACAGCTCATACCCCTTCTATATCAAACAGCTCATACCCCTTCTATATCAATATTCACAAATATCGATTGCATCATTTTCTTTCCATTTTCAAAACACATTGCAACATATCACCTGTTCATACCAAAGACCAATCTAAAACAAAGACGAGTGAAAAAGACGTAAAAACATAAATCTGAAAATGCTGTCACAGCACAAATCCACTAAAACCTCCTCTGAGTATTTTCATCATAACTCAAAAACTAAAAGTCATTTTCACACCAAACCAAAGCCACTGGAAAGCTAACAAAATTATCCAAAACTTTCATGTTTACACCCAAAGCCAATTCTGTACTGATCGGTACCAGTTTTTGTTTCAAAATCGGAAAAGTTGTGCAGAAAACTCATAAAAATTCACTGTGACATACAGCAGAAATTCAACCATAACTCAAGTTCTATAAATCGTTTTGACATCAAACCAACGGCATTAGAAAACTAACATCCAGATCTACAACAGAGATCATTACCAAAGTTATACATACACGTTCAGATACCCAAAGTGGTGTTACAACTATCAGAGCCCTAAACTCTAACTAGGATACAACACCTAGTACCAAAAAGTAAGGATAGCTAAGCTATGCCCTCACCACTACACAAGCTTCTAAATAGCAAAAGCTACTCCCCGACGATAGGCTCGTCTTCCTGAAAATCTGGATCCCCAAAGATCCAGCACATAACACAAAACAGAGAGTGTTAGTATCACAACCAATAAACATGTATAAGTAACGCATTATTATACATAACTAAAACACAATACATAATCAACAAAACACAAAACTCATCAACCACACACGAAACTCGTCAACCACACACGATACTCATCAACCACACACGATACTCATCAACCACACACGATACTCATCAACCACACACGATACTCATCAACCACACGATACTCATCAACCACACACGATACTCATCAACCACACACGATACTCATCAACCACACACGATACTCATCAACCACACTCGAAACTCATCAACCACACTCGAAACTCATCAACTACACACGGAACTCATCAACCACACACGAAACTCATCAACCACACACGATACTCATCAACCACACACGATACTCATCAACCACACACGATACTCATAATCCTCAATAACAATTATCACTTAACAAGCTCTCTTGGAATTCATTCGGATAAACTTATATCCTTACCAAGCTCCCCTTGATAACCACGCTCTCATGGATTTCATTCGGATAAACTTATATCCTTACCAAGCTCCCCTTGATAACCACGCTCTCATGGATTTCATTCGGATAAACTTATATCCTTACCAAGCTCCCCTTGATAACCACGCTCTCATGGATTTCATTCGGATAAACTTATATCCTTACCAAGCTCCCCTTGATAACCACGCTCTCATGGATTTCATTCGGATAAACTTATATCCTTACCAAGCTCCCCTTGATAACCACGCTCTCATGGATTTCATTCGGATAAACTTATATCCTTACCAAGCTCCCCTTGATAACCACGCTCTCATGGATTTCATTCGGATAAACTTATATCCTTACCAAGCTCCCCTTGATAACCACGCTCTCATGGATTTCATTCGGATAAACTTATATCCTTACCAAGCTCCCCTTGATAACCACACTCTCATGGATTTCATTCGGATAAACTTATATCCTTACCAAGCTCCCCTTGATAACCACGCTCTCATGGATTTCATTCTTTCCCAGGCACTCATGGCCACTCATAATACAAACATGCATAAATCATCAAACATGGTTCACGACATCATCAGCAACTTCATACTAAACCAAACTCACAACATCCTCAACAAACACAAATAACACAACTAATTATCAGCTCTCTGATAATTATCACAACAACAACAAACACAAATAACACAACTAATTATCAGCTCTCTGATAATTATCACAACAACAACAAATACGAACACTGGGCTCTCATGGCCATATCATAAGACACAACATGTATATACCCAACCATGTTCAGCAAATCTCAAATACACCAAGCAATCATATCAAACTCTCAAATACATAAGGGTTTCAAAGGAAAACCACACACTTTGATAACTTATCCATTCAAACATATTCATCACTTCTCACACCTTAGTCTTTAATATTACTAAGTCCAAATCCACTTTCAAAACCTTAGACACACTCTATTAGTTCCTAACAGCCATTTCAAACATTATATAACTCATACTCACACAACATAATGACCTTAACAAAAACCACCATTGTTAGGGTTTTACTCAAGCTTTTCTAGAACAACAACATCATTTTCGAAATACCCAAACATAGATAACATCATATAACTTCAATTAAACATACCATCAACATCTCTAAGCATCAGATGAACATAATATAACCATTATCAGCATTTCTATCAAAACCTAGACAAAGTGAAAGGAAGTTTGGGATGGAGAAATAGACATTCTCCCCTTCTCAATCATTTGTAAATAAGCAATACTACCTCTCTTACCTAGCAATCGATGAATCCACGAAGGTTCCAAGCTTTTCTCTTCTCTTTCTTGTGAGCTCTTGCCCTAGCTTTGCTCTCTCACGTTTTCCTCCTTCTCCTTCACGTTACTAGCTTTCCAAAAAGAAATGAATAGTGCTTGGTAAAGTCTTTGTGATTTCCTCTTATAACCCAATCCATAAATCATGGCCATCCAATCTTTACTAACTCTCAAGGACCAATCCTAGCCCTTCAATCCAATCCAAGCTCACTAAATCTCATCCACTTGATCATTACCACTTATTCATGACCAAGCCCATTACTATTCATGCCCTGGGCCCAATTTCGCCCAAAACCTTAAAAACTCGATTACGAACTTACGCTCGCGCTAAATAATTATTTATCGATTACGAGAAAATATTTTTAAAAGCCAAACAATAAAATAAAATATATAAAAATATAACATACGAAAATAGGGTCGTTACAACTCTACCCCCCTAAAAAGAATTTTCGCCCTCGAAAATACCCGAAAACAACTCTGGATAGGAGTCTCGCGTCTTGCTCTCGATTCAAACCAACACAAAGGTGTTCTACATCTTCTCCCATACAACGCTTCAAAAGGTGCCATACCAATGCTCGAATGAAAACTGTTGTTATACGAAAACTCAATCAATGGTAAGCAAGCTTCCCAACTCACTCCTTGTTCCAAAATGCACAATCTTAACAAATCCTCCAATGATTGAATCATCCTCTCCGATTGACCATCCGTCCGCGGGTGATAAGCAGAACTCATCCGCAACTTAGTCCCCAACGCCCCTTGCAAACTCTCCCAAAACCTTGAAGTAAAACGGGGATCTCTATCTGATACGATACTCGACGGAATTCCATGCAATCTCACGATTTGCTCGACATAAATCTCAGCCAACTTCGGTACTAGCATACCGGTCTTGATAACTATGAAATGAGCAGTCTTTGTTAACTTGTCGACAACTACCCAAATCATATTGTTACCTTTCGACGTCTTCGGCAAACCGCTTACAAAATCCATCGCAATACTGTCCCATTTCCACTCTGGAATAAACATAGTTTGCAATAGCCCCGACGGCTTCTGATGCTCCACCTTGGACTTCTGACAAGTCAAACACGCGAAAACAAACTCGGCGATCTCTTCTTCATCCCCTGCCACCAAAACATTTTCCTCAGATCTTGATACATTTTAGTAACACCAGGGTGAATACTTAAGTTGCTTCTGTGACCTTCCTCCAAGATCATCCTCTTCAACTCAGGCACATCAGGTACACATAACCTTCCCTGACACCTCATCACGCCTTTCTCATCGATCTCAACGTTTACCTTTTTCCTTTGCTCGATGAGTGTCTTAAACTTCATCAATCTCACATCGATCTTTTGCTTTTCCACAACCTCTTCAAGAAAATCATTCGTCAACCTCAACATTCCTAGCTTCACGCTATAAGACGTCCGTTCACAAACCAAACTGAGGTCTCTAAACTCTTCAATCAATCTTAGTTCCTTCGTCATCAGAGACGACACATGCAGAGACTTCCTGCTCAACTGTGTCAACGGCAACGCCAACTTTGAAAATCCTTCGATGAACTTCCGATAGTAACCGGCCAAACCAAGAAAACTTCGGATCTCAGCAACAGACTCCGGCGTTCCCCAATCTTGCACGGCCTCTACCTTAGCAGGATCCACTGCCATACCACCACTTGAAATGACGTGACCCAAAAGCTAACTTTATGCAACCAAAATTCACACTTAGAAAATTTTGCATAAAGCTTCTTCTCGCGCAACACCTCCAACACAATCCTCAAATGCCCGGCATGTTCCTCTTCCGTCTTCGAGTATACCAAAATATCGTCTATGAAGACCACCACGAATCGATCCAAGAAGGAATGAAATATACGATTCATATATTCCATAAACACTCCAGGTGCATTAGTAACTCCAAAAGGCATAACAGCGTACTCGTAGTGACCATACCTTGTCCTGAAAGCAGTCTTCGGTATATCCTCCGCCTTAACTCTTATCTGGTGATATCCCGATCTCAAATCAATCTTGCTGAACACACAGGCTCCCACTAACTGATCCATCAAATCATCTATCCTCGGAAGTGGATACTTGTTCTTGATAGTTGCTTTATTCAACTGACGAAAGTCGATGCACAAACGCATACTACCATCTTTCTTCTTTACCAACAGAACTGGCGCACCCCACGGCGATACACTCGGTCTTACAAACTTCTTCTCTAACAGTTCTTCCAATTGTTCTTTCAACTTTTCAAGCTCTGCAGCTGACATACGATACGGCGCCATCGAAATTGGACTAGTACCAAGTACTACGTCAATTGAGAACTCAACCTCTCTCTCGGGTGGTAAATCCAAAATATAATCTGGAAATACATCTGCAAAATCACGCACCACTGGCAACGCATCAACCTCATTCTTCTCTTCCACCCTCAACGAAGCAAACATAACAAACACGTCCTCTTGAGCCTTCACAGATCTTGTCACTTCTCGACAACACATAAGCTTCGAACACAACTCTGGCTCCAGTCTTGGAAACATAACCGTCTTCTTACCGCAGTTGATATGAACACGATTAAATTCTAACCAGTTCATACCAAGGATAACGTCTATCCCGCTCAACGGAATGCAGACTAAATCCATACCAAAGTGTCGTCCATACATAGTGACTGAACAGTCTACACAGACTAGAGTAGTCGATACCGAACCACTCGCAGGCGTTTCTATAACCATGCGTCCCATCATATTTTCTACTTTAAGACCCAACCTCTTAACGCAATCCACAGAAATAAACGAATGGGAAGCACCCGTATCAATAATAGCAGACAAAGGAGTATTATTGACAAAGCATGTACCTCTGGTCAAGTTGTCAGCCTTCGCATCACTACCATCTAAAGCAAACACTTTTCCTCCAGCCGCTCTAGGCTTCTTACACACGTTGCTCTTATGACCCGCTTCTTTGCAGTTGAAGCACACAATACCCTTCTTGCACTGATCAGTTTTGTGGTTAGGATCACCACACTTGAAACATTTTCTATCATTCTCCGGGCACTCATAGAAACGATGTCCCAGCTGTCCACACTTAAAACAATTCTTACCACCTCCAGTTTTACCACCACTGCTTCCACCTCCATCCGGCTTCTTTCCCCGGTTATCATAAGGCTTTCCTCTTCCGAAAGCTCTCCTCCTCTTCTCATTCACAGCCTTGTAGTAGTTAGTCTTGGCTTCCTGGGCTGCTCTATCAGCCGTCCTACTCACAGCCTTCTGAACCATGGCATTCGCCATCAATTCCATCGCATCGGCAAATGCTTTCTGCGCCATAACCTGAACCAGCACCACGCACCACGAGTGAGGATACACTTCGTTTCCTCAAAACAGTATAAACAGTGTTTTCCCAACACATGTTACACAAAGGGTAATCTACACCTAATTGATCCAATGGATCGACCTGCTCTGATACCACCTATTGTAACACCCTAACCCTTAACCGCCGATTATTAACTTAAATAAACAAAACGTTAAGGACATAGGAAGTTACAACATAATGAAAACGCATTTTCATAAACAACAACGGATCAAAACATGTTTGATTCCCATGCAGCGGAAAAAGAATAAACAAAAACAGTAACAAACAGAGACGATACCCCTTCTATACAGGATACCCCTTCTATGCTCATACCCCTTCTATATCAAACAGCTCATACCCCCCCTTCTATATCAAACAGCTCATACCCCTTCTATATCAATATTCACAAATATCGATTGCATCATTTTCTTTCCGTTTTCAAAACACATTGCAACATATCACCTGTTCATACCAAAGACCAATCTAAAACAAAGACGAGTGAAAAAGACGTAAAAACATAAATCTGAAAATGCTGTCACAGCACAAATCCACTAAAACCTCCTCTGAGTATTTTCATCATAACTCAAAAACTAAAAGTCATTTTCACACCAAACCAAAGCCACTGGAAAGCTAACAAAATTATCCAAAACTTTCATGTTTACACCCAAAGCCAATTCTGTACTGATCGGTACCAGTTTTTGTTTCAAAATCGGAAAAGTTGTGCAGAAAACTCATAAAAATTCACTGTGACATACAGCAGAAATTCAACCATAACTCAAGTTCTATAAATCGTTTTGACATCAAACCAACAGCATTAGAAAACTAACATCCAGATCTACAACAGAGATCATTACCAAAGTTATACATACACGTTCAGATACCCAAAGTAGTGTTACAACTATCAGAGCCCTAAACTCTAACTAGGATACAACACCTAGTACCAAAAAGTAAGGATAGCTAAGCTATGCCCTCACCACTACACAAGCTTCTAAACAGCAAAAGCTACTCCTCGACGATAGGCTCGTCTTCCTGAAAATCTGGATCCCCAAAGATCCAGCACATAACACAAAACAGAGAGTGTTAGTATCACAACCAATAAACATGTATAAGTAACGCATTATTATACATAACTAAAACACAATACATAATCAACAAAACACAAAACTCATCAACCACACACGAAACTCGTCAACCACACACGATACTCATCAACCACACACGATACTCATCAACCACACACGATACTCATCAACCACACACGATACTCATCAACCACACACGATACTCATCAACCACACACGATACTCATCAACCACACACGATACTCATCAACCACACACGATACTCATCAACCACACTCGAAACTCATCAACCATACTCGAAACTCATCAACTACACACGGAACTCATCAACCACACACGAAACTCATCAACCACACACGATACTCATCAACCACACACGATACTCATAATCCTCAATAACAATTATCACTTAACAAGCTCTCTTGGAATTCATTCGGATAAACTTATATCCTTACCAAGCTCCCCTTGATAACCACGCTCTCATGGATTTCATTCGGATAAACTTATATCCTTACCAAGCTCCCCTTGATAACCACGCTCTCATGGATTTCATTCGGATAAACTTATATCCTTACCAAGCTCCCCTTGATAACCACGCTCTCATGGATTTCATTCGGATAAACTTATATCCTTACCAAGCTCCCCTTGATAACCACGCTCTCATGGATTTCATTCGGATAAACTTATATCCTTACCAAGCTCCCCTTGATAACCACGCTCTCATGGATTTCATTCGGATAAACTTATATCCTTACCAAGCTCCCCTTGATAACCACGCTCTCATGGATTTCATTCGGATAAACTTATATCCTTACCAAGCTCCCCTTGATAACCACACTCTCATGGATTTCATTCGGATAAACTTATATCCTTACCAAGCTCCCCTTGATAACCACGCTCTCATGGATTTCATTCGGATAAACTTATATCCTTACCAAGCTCCCCTTGATAACCACACTCTCATGGATTTCATTCGGATAAACTTATATCCTTACCAAGCTCCCCTTGATAACCACGCTCTCATGGATTTCATTCTTTCCCAGGCACTCATGGCCACTCATAATACAAACATGCATAAATCATCAAACATGGTTCACGACATCATCAGCAACTTCATACTAAACCAAACTCACAACATCCTCAACAAACACAAATAACACAACTAATTATCAGCTCTCTGATAATTATCACAACAACAACAAACACAAATAACACAACTAATTATCAGCTCTCTGATAATTATCACAACAACAACAAATACGAACACTGGGCTCTCATGGCCATATCATAAGACACAACATGTATATACCCAACCATGTTCAGCAAATCTCAAATACACCAAGCAATCATATCAAACTCTCAAATACATAAGGGTTTCAAAGGAAAACCACACACTTTGATAACTTATCCATTCAAACATATTCATCACTTCTCACACCTTAGTCTTTAATATTACTAAGTCCAAATCCACTTTCAAAACCTTAGACACACTCTATTAGTTCCTAACAGCCATTTCAAACATTATATAACTCATACTCACACAACATAATGACCTTAACAAAAACCACCATTGTTAGGGTTTTACTCAAGCTTTTCTAGAACAACAACATCATTTTCGAAATACCCAAACATAGATAACATCATATAACTTCAATTAAACATACCATCAACATCTCTAAGCATCAGATGAACATAATATAACCATTATCAGCATTTCTATCAAAACCTAGACAAAGTGAAAGGAAGTTTGGGATGGAGAAATAGACATTCTCCCCTTCTCAATCATTTGTAAATAAGCAATACTACCTCTCTTACCTAGCAATCGATGAATCCACGAAGGTTCCAAGCTTTTCTCTTCTCTTTCTTGTGAGCTCTTGCCCTAGCTTTGCTCTCTCACGTTTTCCTCCTTCTCCTTCACGTTACTAGCTTTCCAAAAAGAAATGAATAGTGCTTGGTAAAGTCTTTGTGATTTCCTCTTATAACCCAATCCATAAATCATGGCCATCCAATCTTTACTAACTCTCAAGGACCAATCCTAGCCCTTCAATCCAATCCAAGCTCACTAAATCTCATCCACTTGATCATTACCACTTATTCATGACCAAGCCCATTACTATTCATGCCCTGGGCCCAATTTCGCCCAAAACCTTAAAAACTCGATTACGAACTTACGCTCGCGCTAAATAATTATTTATCGATTACGAGAAAATATTTTTAAAAGCCAAACAATAAAATAAAATATATAAAAATATAACATACGAAAATAGGGTCGTTACATTTAACGACTACCCCACTTTGTCTCATGGGGGTCCCCTGGTAGGAAAGCTGGTCAAGGGTTGTTTTGGCCATTACGTTCAATGAAGAGCCGGTGTCCACAAGTACGTTTGATAAAGCATCCGACTTGCAATTTACCGATATATGTAATGCCAAATTATGGTGCCTTCCTTGCTCCGGGAGTTCCTCATCACTGAAGCTTAAGCTATTGCAGACAGTGATGTTTCCGACAATGCCTCCGAATTGGCCGAGGGTTATGTCGTGCTCCACGAAGGCTTGGTCCAAGACCCTCATCAATGATTCTCTATGTGCGTCGGAGTTTAACAATAAGGACAACATAGAGATTTTGGAAGGTGTTTGCAACAACTGGTCCACGACCTTGTATTCGCTCTTCTTGATTAGCTTTAATACCTCATCGAGATCCGAATCGGCATTTGCCCCACTGGAATGACCTATTTCTTTGCTCGTGCAGGGGTCCTGGGTTTGCTTCGGTTTGAATACCGGGGTGCTGGCCTTCTCTTGGACTGTTGTGGGAAGAACACGTCCGCTCCTTAGCACTTTGCTGCTGTCCGTGATATTACCGACAGGGGCTAAGGGGGGAATAGGCATCTCTTGGCCGTTATTCATCATGGTCGCAAGGTACTTGTAAGGAACTGCTTTGTTGGAAGTGTATGGGGCAGGCCCTGGTAAGCATATTACAAGTGGAGTAGCGGCAGGCTCTTGGCTGCTGAAGGCTAACTCCAAGTGTTCCGGGATATCAAACTCCGGAATTATGACACATACACTTTCGTCCTTTTTTGTGACAACGAGCTCCTTCTTGTCCATTACTCCTTGTATGTCATTTTGGATTTGCATACATCCTTGAGGACTTACTGAACACTCTTCACAACTAGCATGATCGTGCTCGAACATAGCTGCTTTACACATTTTGATGTGTAGTGGAACCAAAGGCGTCCTGATCTTTTGGACTTTCAAAATAGGACTGGTTCCTTGGTGCTCTTGAACCATGTTGATTGAGGAACCATGGTTCGGCAGTGGGTTAGTTTGGACATTCGGGTTTGAGTCCTTGAAGGTCAATACTTTGGTACGAACTAGCCTTTGGACCTCATTTTTTAGAGCAAGGCAACGTTCAATGTCATGGCCTGGTGCCCCTTGATGGTATGCACAAGTAAGGTCAGGGCGATGCCATGGAGGTAATACACTTGGTACGGGAGGTGGTGCTCTTGTTTGTACGAGATTTCTCGCAAGTAAAGCCGGGAGCAAGTCCGCGTACTTCATGGGTATCGGATCGAATGCCGCTCTTGGGCGATTCTGATGATTGAAGGGCTGTTGAGGTGCTTGAGGTCGGAATTGATGCTGCCCTTGTGGGCGTGGCTGTTGATAATGTTGTTGTGGATTTTGTGGGTGTTGTTGTTGATAGGACTGTTGATATTGAGGGGGAGGCCTTTGCGGGACCTGAATTTGGTAGTTTGGAGGTGTAGGGATGGAAGGTGAAATGACAGAGACATGTGGATATGCCGAGTACCCTTGATGAGGTCCTCCGTGGCCAATCATGCCAATATCTTGCTCTTTCTTCCTTGGGTAGCTACCCCCGAATCTCTTTGTGCTGCTAGATGGAGCACTTTCCTTCACTAAGCGTCCTTCTCGGACCGCATCCTCCAAACGCACGCCCATGCTTACCATTTCTGTGAAGTCACTTGGCGCACTGGCAACCATTCGCTCATAGTAAAAGGAACCAAGAGTGTTCAAAAAGATCTTGGTCATTTCCTTTTCTTCTAGAGACGGGCTAATCTGAGCCGCTATCTCTCTCCACCTTTGTGCGTACTCCTTAAAGGTCTCTTTGTCCTTTTGGGCCATGGCCCGGAGTTGGTCCCGGTCCGGGGCCATGTCTAAATTGTATTTATACTGGCGGACAAACACCTCTCCCAAGTCGTTGAAGGTTTGGATTTTGGTACTATCCAACCCATGTACCACTTTAAAGCGGCACCGGTTAAGCTATCTTGGAAGTAACAGATGAGCAACTGATGGTTGTCGGTTTGAGTCGACATCTTCCTTGCGTACATTACCAAGTGACTTTGCGGGCAAGTGTTCCCCTTATACTTTTCAAAATCTGGGACCTTAAATTTAGGAGGGATCTTGACATTGGGTACAAGGCAGAGGTCATGGGCGTCTCTCCCGAATAAATCTTTCCCTCGGAGGGCTTGAATTTCCTTTTGCATTTCTTCAAATTTTTCTAGGAAATCAGCCATCCTATCTTGGGCACCTAAACTTTCGGCATGAAAGACAGGCCCGTGATCAAATGGAGTGGTATGAACCACTGGTGTAGAGAAGGCCGCAGCAGCCTGGGTAAAGGTAACCTCGGGTTGAGTGACCGGGGTTTCTTGAAGGGTAGTGGGAATAGGGATGGACTCTTCACCAAAATCGAATGGCATGCCCCATGTACAACCGGGGGGGTCTAGTGTAGTGCTGAGTTCCGGCATGTAGGGTTGGAGTTGAAGTAGAAGCTGATGCTTGAGCTTGAGAGCTAGAGGGAGGAAGAGGTGTCGGGATTTGTGCGGCTGCTAGTAGCTTCACTAACTCCGCTAGCTTTTCCATCTCCGTTCGCATAGATGTCACTTCTTCACGAAGCTCTTGATTCTCTTGTTCTAAATTCTCCATTTTTCTCTTTATGGTTGCTCGGGTATTGTAAGAGTGGGTTGCCTCGGGACGATGAGCCACTTTTCCTTACGGGAAGACACGTAGTGTTGCGGAGAAAATGCGAACACTGAAGACTCAATTCGGATTATAAGAAATACTGAGGATAAGAAAAGGGAAATGAGTTTTGGACTCAAAGATGACCGTATGCATGATAATGAATGATGTATGTAAATGTATGAAATTTTTTTGTTTGTTTTGCTTTATAAGGAAATTAAAAAGTGTGCAATTAATATTAGCAATTAGAAGTGTTAAAGGCCGGAAAATTAACATTGTTAAAAATATATATTTGATTGAATAACATTGAGATTACAAAGTGTAACTAATGCTAATACAAATCAAATAGCCGCTCGCTTTTCGTCCTTGCCTATTTCCTCCCTATAGAAATCTACTGTGTCCTTGCAGAACTTCATAAATTTCTGGATCTCCGTAGGGATGACAAAATAAGGCATGACCATCTCGGCCTTTGCTAGTCTCTTCGGAAGCTCGACAATGACTAAGTTTGAGAATGCGACCAATCTAGTGAAATCCTCACTTAATCGGGTGGCGTCTTGCCATACAAACTCAATCACTTCCTTGCGCTGGTCTAGCATGACTATTGCACTTCTAATTTCGTCGTGTAGTTGTGCAATATGGTCCCCGTGAGCTCTTGCAATCTCGTCAAAGTATTCTTCGAATTTCTTGATGTCCGTTTCGAGACGATTGCATTTTAGCCTCCCTTGATGAGAAAGGCTCTCATGTCTTTGCCGTTGGACGCGTTCGGCTTGGAGCTGCTCTTTGTGGTCCTTCATGACTCCTTGGAGTTGTTGATTTTTCTCTTGAAACTTCAACCTCCATTTCTTTTGAGCTTCGATAGCTAGCTCGCCGAACTTCTTGAGTTCTTGGTTGGAATGCAAGATTCTTTCCAACTCTTCGTCCTTGGCCACAAGGTTGGCATCCGCACTAACCAAGCCGCCTCCTATCCAATCTCTCTTCCCTTCGGAGATCTTTAGCCTTTTTTGGCATACTAGGAGAGAATTTGTCACTTCATCACGATCTCTCTTCGTGCTAGTGATTTCTCCCAAAGCTTGGAGATGCTTCAATTCTAAGTCTCCGTTTTTGTTTTGGAGTTCTCGAATCTTAGCTCTGAGTTCCTCCGCTTCTTTGTTGGGAATGGTTGTGATAGGTTTAGGTGTAGGAGGTTTTGGAAGGCATATGACCACAAAGGGTAATTTGATTGTTTTAACCCTCTCCTTCACCCATTGAGTATAAAGGGGTTTGGCGACACAATTCCTCTTGCCGACCCTTCCTTTGCGCACTTGGTTCCACGCTCCTCGGATTCTCTCTAGCAATGCCGGGTCTTGATCGCCTTCCCTTAAGAAGAAAGCTTCCAACAAAAGGTCATTAGGTTTGTCTTCCATTGAAAAACCTAGTTGTCGGAGAGAGAGAGGACCAGATTGTAGTTGATACATCCCTTAGTACCAATGAGGGGTACATTAGGGAAGTCCCCGCAACTGAGGATAATTTCCGGGTCCTCTAAATTTGGAGAAAACCAATGGATGTCCTTCTCGGCGAGGGTTGTCATCCGTTGCGACCATTTGAGCTTGGCCCGGTTTTCCACGAAGTCTCGGTTTCTCGGCATGTGGGACATCATCCAAATTTACACCAAAGGAGTGCAACAAGAAATTTTGCGTCCCCTTGCTTGTTCATGCCTAGAGTAGAGGGAATGATAAAAATCCGCCAATATTGTGGGAACCGGATTTTTAGTCATGAATACGTCTAAAGCCGGAAAGTCTACGAAATCGTCCTTGTTGGGGAATAAGACAATCCCGTAGACTAAAAGGGCTAGGATGGCGTTGAATGCTCTTCCCTCTTTGTTGGCTAGCAAATCCCGAGCTTTGGCTTCCAAAAACTTTCTTGTGAATCCCCTAATGTTTCCTCTAATTTCCAAGTTAGATGCTACTTCTTGGACATCAAGGTATAAGGATTCGGCGATGGCCTCTAATGTGGGGTCTTTTCCCGGACCGAGATAGAGTTCATGACCTTTCATGCTACAACCCAAGATCTTCTCAAATTCTTCCAATGTTGGAGCTAGTTGGAAATCTTGAAATGTAAAGCACCGGAGCGGTGGGTCGAAGAATTGTGCCAAAGTGGTTAAGGCCGTTGAATCTATCCTCACGGGTAGGAGATCAAGTATTAACCCATAGCTTGCTTCGAAAATACTCTTGTTGACCGAAGAGAGCCTTTTACTTAAGGCTAACAAACTTTCCACCCTAGGAGCTTTGATCTTGAAAGCGAGCGTACTTTTATTCCCGGAATCCATATTTCTTTTTGCTAATATTTGGTTGTTCTTTTTAAATTCCTATAAAGCAAAATGATGCGAAAATTACTTTCATGAATGCAAATGATATGCAAGGGTATGGTATACAGAGGTTCGAAACTTCCCCCATCCTCACGTGTAAGCTCTAAAGGTAAGATTTCCTAAGAAGAGGTCCCTAGAGTCATCGATCTCACATGGAATTAAGGTTGTCTATGGACATACGTCAACATGACTTCAATTAATTCCACGTGAAAATCTCCTCTAAGCGGGGTTGGGCATCCTACCTCACGGACATACGTCAACGCGGGCTTCCGCTCACAACCACCATTCTAACTTAGTTTTCTCTCGAGCTCGGGTAGAGAGCCTCACACGTCCGGCATTAACCCGAACAATGTGGAGTAACATCGCTCAAGTAACCCCAAAATTGATATATATAAAAGATATGAAGCAAAATGATATATGTAAATGTAGAGCAAAAGAATAAACAAATAAATGATAAGAAAATATAAACACGCAAGTAAAATGAAACAAATTAGCCTAAAAGCCGACTGAGATAGGTTTGACTCGTCATGCAAAAACAAAGTGTTTTATGCATGGTCCCCAGTGAAGTCGCCATCTTTGTCGCGTCGAATTTCGGATATCAAGCTAATGGGAAGCATTGAATCACTAATGTTAAATCACGACTGAACTTTTAATTTTCCGGGGAGAAAAGGAAAAAAGTTTGAAATTACCTTGAAAAAGATTTTAGGTTCGAAAGTCGATTATGCGAGGGGAAGGTATTAGCACCCCTCACATCCGTTGTACTCAACGGGAACCTCTTAGTCGGCTTAGGCTTAAAATGTTTCGAAAATTTTACTTGCATGTTTAATCATATAAAAAATATAATAATATAAAGGGAAAAAGAGATAAAAACAAACGAAAGGGGAAAAAAGAAAGTTTTATTAATGGGCTTGACAAGATGTCGATCTTGCTCCTACGTATCTCCCGGTAGTCGAAGAATTCAAAGCGTACGTAGTTCTTTGGTAGAAAAAAGTTTGTATGTTGGTTCGTTTTAGTTAAAAAAGATTCGATCGCGTCCAAGCGAAAAAAGTTTGAAAAAAAGAAAGTAATGAAAGTAAATGTCAACTGTTCGGGTTGTTGCCGAACTGGCCATTGACGACAATGCATAAAGGTAAATGATTTGATGGAAAGGATTCGCACTCGGACGTGAACAAAGGTTTTAAAACGCACGAAAACGTAAAAGGTTTTAAATGATGAAGGACAAACGCTAAGGTGATAAACTCGCGCAAGGCGTAAATGTTTTTAAGGAAAAAAAGACAGACGCACAGAGGCGTAAAAGGTTTGAAAATAAGTGACAAACGTGCGGAGGCGATAAATTCGCGCAAGGCGTAAATGTTTGAAAATAAACGCGCAAAGGCGCGAAAGGTTCAGATTGACCACGAGGGCCAAGAAAAGGTTAAAAATGGTCCAAGGGGGCCAAGGGGAGGTTGAGCGTGCGAGACGCGTCAAAGGTGGAATGACGGTTGCCCGAGCGACGAGACATACGTCACGCATTCGTGCAACCGAGGTTTGGAGAGACATACGTCAAGCCATTCCCATTTCATTCAAGTTTGGTTTGGTTGGAACTCTAAGGAATCTCAAAGGGAACCAAAATGCTTTAAAGGGAAAGTTCAAAAAAAGAAATCACGAACAAATTTGTTGTTCGAGTTTATTAAAATCATGAACATTACTTGTTGCTTAAGCTATTGAAACTCAAGAACAAGCGTAGTCCAAGTTTGAACGATGAACAAAATCATAAAACATGCACTAGTTTGGAAAGTTCACAAGTTCGACTCAATTTGAGCTTGGTTTAAAAGAGTGAGCAAGCTCGGCTTAAGTTCGCGTTTGGATTGAAAATCATGAACAACATGGTTGTTCAAGTTTGGTTTTGAAAATAGAGAACTTAGCTTATTGCTCAAACTTGGTTTTGAAAATTAAGGAACATAACTTGTTTCACAAGTTACTCAAAATTTATCGCACGAACTTGTAAAATTTCCAAAGTTGTGCATGATTATGAATAGGGTTTGGACAAAAGTGATTTTAACCCTCTTTAGGTTCTGAATCAAGGGCTGGAACCCCAAAAATTTGGCATTTGGATGCCTGATTCATGTTCTGATTTTCACATACTTCGCAGAAGCTCTGCGAAGTCAGGTTCTGATGTGTTCGCAGTGCGAGCAATACTTTGCTCTGCGAAGTATACGAAATTTTGAACTCAGAAGCTGTTTCTGAACAAAAGTTCAGAAACTGCTTCTAAGCAAGCTTCAAAACCTAAAGGGGGTTAAAAAGCTTTACAAAGATTGGGAAAAAGGAGTGTGAAAACTTAGTTTTAAGGCTTGGCCCCTTTGAGGTCCCTTTTGAGTTTCAAAAGGGGTTTTTGTGCACAAAATGAAATTGAACAAAGCAAGAGATGCAAACAGCAATCAAAATGAAAGACAAAGATTATAGGAGACTTACAGAACTCCTAGCTATGCTTGTGCAATAGGTTGGAAGTGGCTTGCTTGATTGGTTAGAGGTTATGAACTCTAACTTGCTTTTGCTTTGTGTATGAACTGATTTGATGCTGCAATGCAATGGATTTTTTGGTGTGTATTGTGTGTGTGTGTATGGCTGTTTTTCTGGTGTAATGGCTCTTTCAAAATGTGTTTTTGTGTGTGTAATCCTTGTGCCTTGCATTCCCTTTTATAGGCCAAAATGCAATCCTTGCAATGATGAACAAAATCTCTAGATCCTAGCTGGTTTGTGGGCTAAATCCAGGCTAAATCACTTTGCATTTAATGCTAATGGATAGAAGTTGCTTTGCCTTGTGCCCAGGGGCAAGACCTTGACTGATCTCAGCCACAAATGCAGCTGATTCTAGAAGGTAATGATGAGAAAAAGCTGAAAAACAGGGCAGCTTGAGATTGTGTGATTCTTGGGATCAATCCTTGCAATCTTGGAAGGCCAAGCAATGAAAACGTGTACTGCCATGTACAGGGAGATTGGGGGAAGCAAAATGAGCATGTGGGCTGGTGTGTGGGAGGAGAAATCCAGCTCAAAACAGGGCAGCACAAACAGCTTTTTGCAAGCAAAAAACCACTTAAGTTTGACTGGTTTTGGTGGAGAAAAAGGGAAGGAAAGGGATCAAGTAGCTGGCTGGCAAGCTCAGGTTGGATGATGGGTCAATTTGGAGGGACAAAAGCTGACCAAGGGCAGCCAATTTGTTTGAGCACATGTTAGGTTGGAAGAAAATCCTTCTTTCCTTTTACCTTTAATGTCACACTTTGATTCTTGCCTTGCTGCATTAAATCAGTCACAAATAGCAATAACAAAGATAATAATACTAATAATAACAATTACAAATGAAAACAAAACAGATAAATCAAAGAAAATAAAAATTCTGCAGAAAATCGCAGAGGTTGCAGTGCGAAGGCCACTTCGCACTGCGAACTCCCCTTTTTTTGAATTTTTTTGTATTTTTTTAAAAGTAAAAGGTAAAAATGAATAAATAATAATAACAATAATAATAATAAGGATAATGGCAATAATAGTAATGAAAATGACAATGAAAATAAATAAAGTAGTAATGATAATAATAATGAAAATGATAATAATAAAAAATGATGAAAAACTTAATAATATTAATTAAAATAAAAATTTAATAATAGTAAAAAGATAATAATGATGAAAACATAATAATACTAATAATATTAATGATAATAATGATGATAATATCAATAGTAATGCTAATGAATGCAAATAAAATTCACTGACAAGAATAAAATAATAAAAGGTAATAACAAGTGATGAAATAATAAAGGATAAGACAAAGAAAAATACGAGTCAAAAAATGGGTTATGACACCGCTCGAAGCCGGCATCAAAAGTTCAGGGCCAACAACATCTTAGCTTCTGCAATGTCAGCCTTGAGCTGACCCTCCTGCTCCACGCCTTCAACAACATCGTTTTGTAATTTCACGATGAGTTGATCTTTCCCCTCCAGCGCCGCCGCATGACCGGTGTTCAAATCAGTGATCCGCTCATCACACTCCAGTGTCATCACTTCTTTAGCCTCATTGGCCTCCTTCAGATCATCCTCCAGCGCCCTCACCTTGGCCTGGAGTGACTCCTCACTCTGCACGAGATCTTCGTGCTTTTGATCTTTGGCCTCCAACATCACCAGATACCGCAAGAAATGAACACCACGTCCCTTGTCATGAAAGGGACGACGCCTTGATCCCCAACCATCTTCAGAATTGAAGGTCATTTTCTCCTTCACATAGGCACCATAATCAAAGTCCTTGTCCCAATAGGATTTGAAGCTCTCACTGGTCCCAACAGCAGCAGCTGCTGACTGAGCGTGCACCCTCTTCTTCTTCCTCTCAGTCACCGCCTTCTCCTTCTCGGGGGATGTTTTCTCCTTCTCCCTCGCAACCTCCACAATATCCATATGAGTCTCAGGGACGCTGTCAACCTTCCTTTTTGGTTTGCGTAGGATAAGACCAGAAGAGTCGCTGCTAATCAGTCCTTCAACAACTTTCTTTGCCTTCAGCTCCTCTAAATATTTCCTCCTCTCCGCTCTAGTCATAGGCGCCATAGTATCTACAAAAAGAAAAAACAACCAAAAGGATACAAAGATAAGAAGTCGAGCAAACAAAAGTAAATTCATAAGATAAATAAAACATCGACTCACGCAAGTAAGCTTCTAGGCGTTCCACATCCCCTTCCCTATTCAACAGCTCTCGGATGTTCATAGGCAACATCTTATCTAAGAAGCAGACGACGCCTCTCTCATACTCGTCCAGCTTCCCATACTCAAAGCCCGTAATGGACGCCGGAGTACTTGTCCAACATATAGGAAACCTCAGCTTCTCATTTACTCACAAAGCAGCCGCTTCACAATCCTTTCCCCCCCGCATCCTAAGAAAAGTTTGCCTCCAGTTCTTGTAATGAGAGGCATAGGGCGGGAATAACCTTTTGTTCGGATGCGCATTGATAGACACCCAAGACAACTTGTCCACCCCTTTGGTGCCATAAAAAGTGAAGAACGACCCAACCGAAGGTTGAAGGCCTAACTCCTCACACAAAACTTTGAAGGCGTGTATGAACAACTAACTGTTGGGCTGAAGCTGAGACAACGCCACGTTCAACCAGTTCAAAACAACCACCTCAAAAGGCGTGAAGGGATACCTCACTCCTAGATTTTAAAAGACGGATGCGTACATGTGGAACATCTCGCCTTTAACCCCTTTCGGCCTTCGTAGACAAACCTTCTCGCCCGGGTGACAATGCTCTAAAACCACGTCCTCCTCAAATCCCGTCGAAGATACATGTAACTTGCTCCGAAAGAACGCCACACGTTGGGGATCCATATATATAAACTCTGAACGGAGAACATCCTCAGCGAAGGCCTCCTTCTCCGAGTCATTGGTCGACTCCATATAACAAATTCCTTCCCGACAGAAAGGACCTGGGGGAACAGAAATAAGAACACAGTCAGACGAATTCCCACTACTACAACCTCTTTCACTCTCATCCGAATCACTCGAAAACTCCTCTAAAAGCGAATGGCCATAGTACGTTTTCTCGAACGCTACCCAATTAGTGGTTTCGTCTGACAGCTTTGCATGTTTAATGCTTGCCCTCCACAACCTATCCCTCTCCTCCTAATTGGCTGGGGACAATTCCCTACCCGCACCATCACACTCCCTAATTACCACCATACTATAGAACTAATTAAAAAGACGAGATCAAATGAATTACCTGGATAAGAGTGAAGAGAGAGAACTAAAAACACAAGCGAAAGTCGGACGGTTTGAGAACAGGAAGCGCAATGATTTCCAAGTAACGAACGATTCAGAAAGTCTGGAGCGAAAACGTAGGCGATGGAGAAAAGGAAAGAAGTGATGCAAGTGAAAAGTGAGAAAAAACGGAAAGGTGAAGAGTTAGATCCGAAAAGCAGTTTAAGTACGAAAAAGCCTGGAAAAGAGCGCAAATGACGTTATTAAATGGACACGATTTCCAAGAACCGTTACGATGTGGACACGTCAACGATAGCAAAAAGTCACCCCATTTCAGTTGTTAGATCTCACCAGTCTCAGCCAAACGTTACCACTCTTCGAGCACAGACTTGTTGGGCTGGCGCCCATCAGGGTATCTATGAAAAAAGACCGCAACACGCCTCCCCGAGCTAAGTGCTTATGGGGCTACAATCTGTCAGTTGATATCTGTACTACCAATGAATGTCACGTTACGTACGCCCAGTGGTTTAAAATGCCTTACATCGCTTCATCCCTCGCCGAGGCCACACTTGTTGGGCTGAAGCTCATAGACAATCTCTCTTGCAAATTAATCACTTCACCTTGTACCATAGCTCGTGCTTGTTGGGCTGTGGACTATCAGTCTCACCCATTTAGGGCTTGAATCCCCAAAGTAGGGCTGGGCGCCCTCTAGAAGAACATAAAGCCCATTAGAAGAGCTCTCATGACCTTAGGTGGTTGTGCTAAAGGCACCGCCCTGAAATAGCTCCTAGGATCCTCTAGGGCGCTCTGGGCGTGGCATTGGTCCCAAATGAATTGGGCCCGAAACCGTGACCAATTAAGCCCAATTCAGGCTATAAATAGTAGCCTTGAGATCATTTCCAAGGTATGACCTAAACAGATACCAAAAAACCTAGTTTCTAGATTGTACTCTAAGACAGTACAAGATTGTAAGTTGATTGCTTTCAAGGATATTGGCTGGGAATCAAGGATCCAAACTGAATTGAATAATCTCATTCCACCTCCAAGGGTATTGGGGATTCTTTCTAAAGTCTCTTGTGTTCAAGGGGATCCATTAACCAGATGGAGCAAAGAAGAGTTCGAGTGAAGAGCTTGAAGGATTGCACGGGTGTTTGAGGATTCGAAGACATCAAGAAGCACCAATTTTAAAGGGTATTTGAAGATTGGGGCAGAGGTTGCATAAGGATTAAAAAGCTAGGGTAGTTTAAAGGAATTATTGTAACCTTTTGTATTCAACATTCATAATCATTGTGGAGGTCCTTGGTGGAGACATTTTCCACCAAGAAGAGTAGACGTACCCCGAAGCGAGAACGAAAGGGGCAACTACTATAAAAATTCTGGTGTTTTCTCTCTTTCCCTTACTCTTTTAATTTGATTGAATAAATATATAAATTGTGATAATTGAATATTAATTGAGTTAAATGTGATTGAATTTTTTCTAGTAAGTTTTGGTTTGATTCATTGAATCAACCTTTTTCAAAATATATTTGATCACATTTGATTTCAATCAAGTCTCAATCATCAAGTTTATATTCTTGTGTTATCATTTTAGTAGCTTGTTTACTTGTTGTTAGGTTTGGTTTAATTTGTCTAGCTTTGCAACTTGTAGTTGGTATTAACGTTAGATTGTATTGAGATTTATTATAATTGAATCGCTCAATTCAGTTTGTAAATCTTTGTATGCATAATCTTAATATTTTTGTTGTTATCTTACGCTTCAAGCAAATTCCGATAGTCAATCGTTTTTCAATCGCTTTCGCTACGCTTTCGTCGGTTCTTCTAAAACATTTTTAAAAGCGATATTCTCCCCCGTTTAGCGAATATGTTGTTGCCATATAGACCAACAAGTGGTATCAGTAGCTTGGTCTCTTTATTTACGGTTGAATCATCGGAAAAGTCAAGAGTCAATATGGCAAGTAAGGAGCCAAAGGGGGCGTATAATAGAGCACCAATTTTTTACGGCGAAAACTATGACTATTGGAAAGAATGCAGGAGCATTCATATCCAATCGGTGGACATGGATGTATTGGACGCTGTTCTTAATGGGCGGTTTCAACCGCAAATTAATGCCGATGGCGAAGACGGTGTCGTCCTAGACAAACCAAAAGCCGATTGGAGTGATGATGACAAAAAGAAGATTCAATACCATTTGAAGGCGCGAAACATACTTATTTCCTCTCTTAGAGTGAATGAGTATCATTCCGTCTCTCATTGTAAAACCACTAAGGCTATGTGGGACGCGTTGGAAACTCTTTATGAGGGAACCGATGATGTCAAGCAATCTAAGATTAATACTCTCGTTCAACAATATGAACTCTTTCACATGGAGGATGATGAATCCATCTCCTCCATGCAAATGAGATTCACTCATATTGTTAACAAATTGCAAAACTTAGGAAACGACATCTCAAACCAAGATTGCCCTAACAAAGTGTTTAGGTGTATGACTAGAGATTGGCAGCCCAAGGTGACGGCAGTCAAGGAATCACAAAATCTCAACACTCTTGGCATCATTACACTCTTTGGAAAACTCAAGGAGCATGAACATGAGATTGTACAATTGAAATCTAGTGAGGAAGATCTCAAAAAGAAGGAAAAAAAAGGAGAGAAAGTCTATTGCACTCAATGCCACCTCGTCCATGGCTACTTCTTCGGCTTAAAGTGAAAGTGAATCTGACGATGATTCACTTAATGAAGAAGAAATGGGGATGTTCGTGAGACGTTACAATCACTACATCAAAATAAATGGTCTAAAGCATAGTGACAAGAACCTAGTCAACTTTAGGAAGTCTTCACTTAAAGGAAAAGAATCAGAAAAGGAGGAGAAATGTGTTAGTTTCTTTGGATGTGAGAAGATCGGTCACTACAAGAATGAATGCCCGAAATTAACCAAGGGCAAAAGAAGGTCAAATTCTAATAGAAGGTCAAGAGGAGGAAGAGCTTATATAGCGTGGGAAGAAGATGACACCACCTCCTTGACAAGTGATTCAGATAATGATGAGATCGCCAATTTGTGCTTCATGGGCCACACAAAGCAAAGAAAAAAATGAGGTGAATTGTTCTGACTCCGACTTTGAGATTAAGCCTTCCTATAAGGAATTACAAGAAGCCATTGAAGAGATGCATTGTGAAGCCTTAAATGCTTTTTATAAAATTATAGCTCAAAAGAAAAATATTTTCAAATTAGAAAATGAGCTCTCACAACTTAAAAGCACTTTTGAAAATCTAAAGCAAGAGCATGCATCCCTTGTAAATGAAAAGCTTATAATTCCTAGTTTTGAGTCACCTAAACAAAACTCATCCAAATATGACCCAAGTTGGATGAACTTTGCCGATTGTCAGACATGTCCTAGCCTCCATAGAGAAATTGAATCTTTAACTCATAAGCTAGAACATGTTTCCAAGGGTGATATGAAGTTTGTGATGGAGTCAAAGGATAAAAGAAAACCTTTTAAGATACCTTATAAAAAATATTTCTTTGTTAACAAGCATGACTATGACAAACCTCATACTCACAATGTTAGGTGTCACTATTGTGGAAGACTTGGCCACACCACACCTCATTGCCACATTAGGAAGGTAGAAATTTCTAAAGGGGTAATGATTTGGTGAAAGAGGGGGAACACATCTCAATATCACCTAAATGATCAAGCATGATAAAGTGCCTTACATATCTTAGGATTATTTTCTAGGATTGTTCAAGGTAATCTAGTGTAGATGTATTCTCTATATTCACCTAGGTGAAAGAGGGGGACACACATCTCAATGCTTCTTTCAAATTGGAGAACCCGTGTTTTTCACTTACTCCCACTAGTTGGGAAAAGCTTTGTTTGTTTTGAGTGTGTTATAGGTTTGATTGATTAAGAGTCAAGTCAAGGATGATACTCCACAATAAGCTTCTTGCCTTGCAAGGACATTAAGAGAAAAAGAGTGTTGAAGGCGTATACGAGGATGCAAAATAATTAACCTCTCCATTGGACTTATCACGTTGGATTATCACGAGTGACCTCTCCTACATCATCATTCTTGGCGCACTCTTCGCGGGAGTAAGTTGGTTAGGTAAAGTGTTTTCTCTAGGAAGTCAAATGTGTTTGACCTTCCTTTGAAAACTTAAATTATCTCTCTTACCTTTATGTTTGTTATAATGTTTGTTATTGCTATGACATTATTTTGTTGTTTTTCATGAGTGCGCATTCATATTTGCTCCTATTTGTGTATCCTTTTTAGCATGCTATATTTTCTTGTGCTTGCCTTGCATGCTTACTTTTGTTTCAACTGTGATTGTTTGCAAGTTGTTTGTTAGGGTGTCCTTTAGGATCTTATATGTTGCTTTTTACAAATCAAAACAAATGCATTTGTCATCAAATATGTGCATGATCATTTGACTGCAGTTCACAACACTTTACTTTTTGAAAAACTCAAATTTGTTGAAACTTTGGCATTTTGAATCGATTCAAAATGATTCAGTGTAACCACTGATTCGAATCACTTTGAATTGATTCACTAAGTTGTGAATCATATCAAATGCGTAAAAAATCAGAATTTCACTCTGCATCCTGGCCATTCATTCAAAAACCAAACTTTCCCTTTTCCTCTTCCAACTGTTACGAACCAAACCCTCCTTGACCTTCATCAACCCTTTCTAACCCTCTTTCTTCACAAATTCAACCAAAATCACTTAACCCCTTACATTCCTACTTAAATTCATCATTTCAATCATTCAACTACACAAATGGGTCCAAGATTCAAGAGGAAGTGGTAAGAAAGGAACCAACAAGAAAAGGGGACAAACTTTGGAACCTCAGGCTAACGAAGAAGTGGGTATTCTAGTCAAGGACTTACTACTGGAAGTGGATTATGACAGGTATCTCGAAAAATTCCATTTTAGGAAGGTAGCTTCTCAATTTTTCTGTGAAATGTATGATATTACGAAAATGGGTCTTGGAATTCTTGAGTTGCTTCAATTTCAAAAATTGGAAGGATTTGTTAGTCTTAAAAATGATTATGATGAATCTCAAATCAAGGCTGTTTACTGTAATGCTCATAGGTTAGGGGATGGTGTGAGTTTTTGAATGTCCCTTTAAGAATAAGGTTGTGTCGTTTACTCCGGTAGAATGGATGTCTATAACTGGGTTGGTCTGTGAAGGAATAAATTTTAAGGGAGATACTACTTTTGCAAACTACAACAAAATTGACTTTGTGAAAAGTGTGTCCAAAATTGGTTTTGAGCCTATAGAGTACTCTAATTTTAGTGCACCTCAAGTGAAATTTGCTGATCGAATGCTACATTGGGTGATTGTAAAAATTCTCATGAGTAAGCTGTCAAATTATGGTAGGATAGATGATCTTGATATGAGCATCATGCGAGTATTGAAAAACTGGATTAAGATTAACTGGCCCTTGTTATTTTGCAACCGTATGATGGCTTACAAAAATGATGGCAAGAAGAGACTTCCTTATTCATCTCTTTTGGCCAAGGTACTTAGAAGAAATCGGGTGTTTAGTGCAGATAGCTTGTTCAAAGAGTCGAGTGGGTTGGGTGGTTTAGATAAGAGGGCCGTTGGCAAGATGCATTACTATCAAGATAGCAATAACAACTGATATTATGATGACAAGGCTGAGCTGGTTAGCACATGGTAATATGATCATGTCACTATACTGTTGGAACAAAATGTATGAACAAGTCCCTTTTTTCAGTTTTGATGATAACAAGGTGTTAAAAAGAAAATTGGATATTCTAATGCTTGTTCTAAGTGTGCAGGACCATATATTTAAATCATGTATGTATAGTGGTTCTGAAAGATCAAGTTAAGAGCAAAGGAAAATATTGAAGCTTGGGTATCAAGTCAGAATCTGAAGACTGAAGTCTGAAGTTCGGAGTCTGAAGACTGGAGTCTGAAGTTCGGAGTCTGAAGACTGGAGTCTGAAGTCTGAAGGAGAATCAGAAGTCAACTGCTGTCACTGTCAAAAGGACATAGTACAACCACGACTTCTGCAACAACCTCAGAGTCAGAACGTTCTCTGCAACTTTTGAAAGTGAGAAAAACACAAGAAGGGGGGGTTGAATTGTATTGGCTTTTTCTTTTCTTTCTCAAAAACTTAGGTTAGTTCAGAATCAGATATTGATCAGATTCTGAAACTATTTTCAGAGTTGTTTTGCAGTGGATATAAAGTAAATGAGAGAGAAAGAGAGACACAAGCAATTTATCCTGGTTCCTTCCACAACCCGAAAGTAGTCAAGTCCCCTTGTTATTAACAAGAGATTTTTCACTATAATCACAAAGATTACAATTGCTCAAGCACAAAGCAAGAGACTTCCTATGCTCAAACACAAAGTAAGAGACTTCCTAGGCTCAAACACAAAGTAAGAGACTTCTGGTTGCTCAAGCACACAAGCGAGAGACTTTGAATCAAACAGATTTACAAAGGAATATGTTTGAGTTGAACACTTGATATACGATCAGTTGTGTTCACAAAATACAACATAGATTTAAGACTCTATACTTAAGAAATTCTAAGATAAGAAGTTTGTAAGAATTTCTAAGTTATTTGATGACTTTCAGATTTGGCAGAATTGCGTTTCCAGAAAACAGAGTATTGCGTTTTCAGAGTCTTGAGTCTTAATCTTCTTCTTCAAATCTTCAATCCTTTATAGAGGAATAAAGAGCTGTTAAGAAGAGCCAGATTCATCAAAAGAGCCGTTGCAATAGAAGCTATATCCAGCATTAATTCCTTCCTGACATTGTGTGCGAAACAGAGGAACAGAGGAATGGAATTTTGAATTGTTTCCTTAAAACAGGGAGAATGTTTCATCCAAGGAGACAACTGTTGCAAAGAGCGATTCTGGCCATACAATACTTTACTGTTGATAGTGATAGTTGTTGACTTCTGCGTTTCCTTAAAACTCAGACTTCAGAAGCTGGTCTTCAGACACTGTTCATCAGACGCACTTCTTCAGAAGCAAACATCAGACACACTGTTCATCAGACGCTGTCTTCAGAAGCTGGTCATCAGACGCTGTCTTCAGAAGCTGGTCTTCAGACGCACCTTCAGCCCTTAACACAAGCTTCAATATTTTCCTTTTGCTCTTAACTTGATCTTTCAGAACCACCATTAAATACAACAATTAAATATATGGTCATGCACACTTAGAACAAGCATTAGCATATCCAATTTTCTTTTTAACACTTTGTTATCATCAAAACTCAAAAGGGACTTGTTCATACATTTTGTTCCAACAACTTTGTCTCCTTTGACAAAACATCCAATCCATTTTAAGGAAAGGATTCAAACGTTATTCTTCGTGGTACGCAGTCCATATAAAGGAACAAATCTGTTGGATATTTGAGTGTTGGCTACATGTTTACTAAAATCAAATAGACAAGCAATTTGTGCTTCAGAAGCTAGAAATGTCATCAGAAGCTGAATTGGTTCATCAGAAGCTGAACTGGGTCTTCAGAAGCTGAACAATACTTCAGAAGCTGATGACTTCGCTCTGCGACGCCACTTTGCTCTGCGAAGTACTTCAGACGCTGACTTTTGTTGACCTTCAGACGCACTGTTCAGACGTTGACTTTTGTTGACCTTCAGACGCACTGTTCAGACGCTGACTTTTGTTGACCTTCAGACGCACTGTTCAGACGCTGACTTTTGTTGACCTTCTGAAGCTGCATTTCAGAAGCATGTTCAGAAGCTGGTTTCTGCGTTCAGAATTTGTGTCTTCAAGCTGTTAATTCTCTCACATAATCTTTTGAAGATTTAATTGAAGATTTATCCAAGCTTCGTATTTTTGCGTGAAGATATTTGTTGAAGATTGGATTCAATTATTTGTGAATATATTTTCAAGGAAATCTTTGGAAAATATATTTCTGAATAATATGTGAGCTTCTATTTGCTTCTAAAGAATTCTGGGATCATATCTTTGAAGATTTGGTTCGAATTTATGGTGCTGCTGAAGATTATAAATAGAGGAAGCTGTTATTGAAGAATGTCATTCAAAACAGGAGAGAGAGTCATACTTAGTGTTTTGAGTCTGTGAGCTTTATGCTTTGTTTTGTACACCACTCAAGTGTTTAGAGTTGGTTATTGTTTTTTTGAGTTGTAATCACTTAAAGCTTTTAAGCAAAAGTGATGTATTGAGTTTTTAGGAGAGTGTCTCCATTTTTGTTTGATTTGTTAAAGTCTGATAATCACTGGGGCAGTGATTGACTGAGGGAAGTGAGAGGGGTCTCAGGTCTAGGAGTTCCTAGGTTGAAATACCACGGGTAGTGATTAAGTGAGAAGGGGCTGTGAAACAGGGGCTGTTGTCATAGGGGCTGTGAAACAGGGGCTGTGTCATAGGACTTCGAATTGATACTATTTTAGTGGATTTCCTTCCTGGCTTGGTAGCCTCCAGATGTAGGTGAAGTTTGCACCGAACTGGGTTAACGAATCATCTGTGTTCTTTTATTTTCTGTCCTTTATATTACTGCTTCTGAACTGCTATTTTCATACTCTGTTTTACGGTTCAGAACCAGTCCTGCCAGGAATTTTCAAAATTAACGTTGGATCAAGCTTCAATTCAAACGACTCTATTGATGATATGGCATCTGTAGTACCCTAATTTTGTCCTACGCATTTTAAAACAAAAATAAAAAAAAAATCAAAGAGGGGAAAAAAGTCAAAAGTCAACAAAAGTCAACAGAAAAGTCAACTTTTCAAAATTGAGGACTTCGCAATGCGAAGCTCCCTTCGCGCTGCGAAGTCTGCGATTTTTCTGCAGATTTTTGGTTTCTTTGATTTAATTCCAGAATCTGTTGCACATCACTTCCATATTTATTTTAAGTAGCATTCATGGCTAATTGGGCCAAGCAAAGCCAGAGTTGAAGGACTTGCCATTAATGCCAAGGTTGGAAGCTTTTTCTTCCAACCTAGCATGTGACAAGCAAGTGGGCTTGCCCTTGGGCAGCTCTAGTCCCTCCCAGGTGACCTGCTAACCACCACAAGGTTGCCAGCCACCTGCTTGAGGACTTTCCTCCTGCTTGCTGCCCCAAAACCAGTCAAACTAGCTGGATTTTTTTTACTTGAAAAGCCATGATTGCTACTCTGTTTTTGCAGCAGCTTTTCACCCTCTCACACCAGCCATAAGTAGCCTTTTCATCCCTCAATCTCTGCACATTACAGTGCACGTTTTTATTAACCAACCATTGAGATTGCAAGGATTGATCCCCAAGCATTAGCCAATTGCAAATCAGCTTTGTTCTTCATCATTACCTTCTAGAATAAGTTGAATTTGTGGCTGAAATCAAGCTGGATCTTGCCCCTTGGTACAAGGCAGGGTTGCCTCTATCCATTAGCATTTAATGCAAAGGGATTCAGCTTGATCTTGGCCACAAATCAGCTGAATTTTGGGATTGTGTAATGATGACAAAGATTTGGTTTTTGCCTATAAATAGAAGGCAATGCCCAAAGGAAAAAAAAGAGTGAACACAGCATTCAAAGAGCAGAAACTCTACTCATTTCAACCTACAAATCTCCACAAACAACCAGAAAAAAACCAATCCACACAAAGCATTACAAAGTTCCAAAACCATCACAAATACTCAAATCTTTTGCACAAGCCTTCAACCAAATCAAATCAAGTGCAGCTGGAGCTTTGCTAAGGAGTTCTGTAAGTTACTAAGCTCTTTATCTTGCATTTTCAATTGTGTTTGCATAGCTATTTTGGCTCAAACCTCTTTGATTCTAAAAAACCCCTTTTGAATTCCAAAGAAATCCCAAGGTTTTCAAAACATCAAAACTGGTTTGTCCAACCTTTTTCACCCCAAAAACTCAAAGTTTTTCACCCATCTATAAGGTCTTGAGTGTGTTCAGAAGTTGTTTCTGAACAAAAGTTCAGAAACAGCTTCTGAACCCAAAATTTCGCATGCTTCGCAGTGCGAAGTCATGGTCGCAGTGCGACCATGACAGAACTCAGAACCTGAGTTTTTGTATCAAACCAACCAATTTTTGAGGTTCTAGCCCCAGAGCTCAGAACCTAAGAGTTTTTAAACCTATGTTCTTCAAACCATAACAAGGTTTTTGCATAATTTTGGCAAAATCACAAGTTCGTATAACCATTTTGTGGGTAACTTGCAAAGCAAGTTATGTTCCCAAATTTTCCAAAACCACATGAACAAACAAGCGATGTTCAGCTTTTCAATCTAAACTTGAACAATAAATATTGTTCATGATGTTCAAAATTCAAAGATGAACATACACCGTTTACGTTCGCATTTTCGCAAAATGAGACGAACTTGCGCGCTTTCTAGCAAATTTGCTAAACCTTCCCATTTTGGGTTTTCAAACCAAATGTTTTGACATACCTTGGGATTTCTAAAGAATTCAATCCAAAAACATGAATGAAAAAGGGATGGTGTGACGTATGTCTCTCCATCGCCCCGATTGTACGAATGCGTGACGTATGTCTCGTCGCTCGGACAATCGTCATTCCTTTTTTAATATGTACAACCTTAACCAAACCAAATCTTGGCCCCTTGTGGTCAATCCAAGCCTTTTGGTCCCCCGTTGGCCATTAGACTCAACCCCTCGACTCGTTAGAGTCCACTCGGTCAATGTTCGACTCGTCCGAGTCCATTGTACCCGTTCTTGATCTCAGTGGATCAATCGAACAATCGCCCGACTCTTCGGAGTCCACTCGGTCAATGTTTGACTTATATGAGTCCATTGCACCTCCCTTGGTCCCATAGCGACCAATTCAACCCTCTACCCTAACGGACGTACCTTTTAACAATTCTAATGTGATTCGCGAACGAACGCTTAATAAGTCTCCAAGTGCGAGCATACAAGCTACGTTTAATCGCAAGAATTCGGTTAAAACATCGTCCAATTAAAATCAACCAACACACATACGTTTTTCTACCAAAGAACTACGTATGCTTTGAATTCTCCGACTACCGGGAGATACGTAGGAGCAAGATCGACATCTTGTCAAGCACAATAATAATAAAAACTTTTTCTTCGTTTGTTTTTATCTCTTTCCCCCCCTTTATTATATTTTTAACATAAATGAACATGCACGCAAAGTATTAAAAAAACAATTCAAGCTTTAACCAAATAGAAGGTTCCCGTTGAGTACAACGGACGTAAGGGGTGCTAATACCTTCCCCTCACGTAACCGACTCCCGAACCCGACAATGGTTGCGATGACCTAATCCTTATCCTCATCGTCAAAAGGGTTTTATTATCGTTTCCCTTTACAATAAAAAAAAAACTTAAGGGTTTATCAACGTTCCCTTTACACAAAAACTTTGGTGGCGGCTTCACAAAGGCACCTCCGAGCGTTCGAGGACGACCTCGGAGGATTTGCGCGTCTTTTTCCCGAGGAAAAAAACGAGGTGCGCACAGCTGGCGACTCTGCTGGGGACCCTGTTCCCACTAGCGAGTCAAGCCTAACCTATTTGGGTTAAAGCCAATTGCTTTATTTTCTTTGCGTGCCATGTTTATTTATTTTATTCATGCATGTTATATTTATTTTATGTTTATATTTGCTTTATTTGCTTTATATTCATATTATATATATCAAATGTGGGGGTTACTTGAGTGATGTTACTCCACATTGTTCGGGTTAATGCCGGACGTGTGAGGCTCTCTACCCGAGCTTGAGAAAAACACTAAGTTAGAAGGAGGTTGTGTGCGGAAGCCCGCGTTGACGTATGTCCGTGAGGTAGGATGTCCAACCCCGCTTAGATGAGATTTTCACGTGGAATTAATTGAAGTCATGTCGACGTATGTCCATAGACAACCCTAATTCCATGTGAGGTCTATGACTCTAAGGACCTCTTCTTAGGAGATTTCACCGTTTAGAGCCTACATGTGAGGATGGGGGGGAAGATCCGAACCTTCATAAACCATACCCTTGCATAACATTTGCATTCATGAAAGTAATTTTCGCATCATTTTGCTTTATAGGAGTTAAAAAAAAAAGAACGAACAAATATTAGCAAAAAAGAAATATGGATTCCGGGAACAAGAACACGCTCGTCTTCAAGCTCAAGATTCCTAAGCCAAGCACAACTGTTCCCAACAAAGTGGAGGAAGAGCTCAAGGCTAAAATTTAAGACTTAGAATTGAAGCACCTCCAAGCTTTAGGAGAAATTACTAGGACGAAGAGAGATCGTGATGAAGTATCACATTCTCTCCTAGTATGCCAAAAACGGCTAAGAACCTGCGAAGGGAAAAGGGATTGGATAGGAGGCGGCTTGGTTAGTGCGGATGCCAACCTTGTTGCCAAGGACGAAGAGTTGGAAAGAATCTTACATTCCAACCAAGAGCTCAAGAAGTTTGGCGAACTAGCCATCGAAGCTCAACGGAAATGGAGGTTGAAATTTCAAGAGAAAAATCAACAGCTCCAAGAAGTAGTTAAAGACTACAAAGAGCAGCTTCAAGCCGAGCGCGTCCAGCGACAAAGACATGAGAGTCTCTCTCATCAAGGGAGGCTAAAGTGCGATCATCTCGAAGAAGACATCAAGAAATTCGAAGAGTACTTCGACAAGATTGCAAGAGCTCATGGGGACCACATTGCACAACTACACGATGAGATTAGAAGTGCAAGAGTCAAGCTAGACCAGCGCAAGGAAGTGATTGAGTATGTATGGCAAGACGCCACCCGATTAAGTGAGGATTTCACTAAATTGGTTGCATTCTCAAATTTGGTGATCACCCAACTTCCAAAGAAGCTAGCGGAGGCCGAGATGGTCATGCCCTACTTTGTCATCCCTGTGGAGATCCAGAAGTTTATGAAGTTCTGCAAGGACACCATAGATTTCTATAGGGAGGAAATGAGCAAAGCCGAGAAGCGAGCGGCTATTTGATTTGTAATAGCATTAGTTACACTTTGTAAACAAATGTTATTTAATCAAATATATTTTGAAGTATAATCAATTTCCCGGTCTTTAATATTTCGAATTTGCTAATATTAATCGTGCACCTTTAAACTCCATAAAGCAAAATAAAAACACGCATATTTTGCATACTCATAAGCATACATACATCCACAAGCATCTTCATGCATTTTTTTCAAAAAAAAACTCATTCATTTCCCTAAAAACAGTTCAAAGCAATCATAGCCCGAAAACCCCGAAAGCCCTCGGTCCAAGAACCAGATATTCAACACTCGTACGGAACACGAGCTAACAAACAAAGGATCATGGACAATTTGGAACAAACTCAAGCGGCTTTGAGAGAGGAAGTTGATGGAATGAAAGGAAAAATGGATCAGATGCTAGAGTTAATGCAAGCTCTGTCGGCACGAGAAAGCCACCCTCGCCCAACAACGGATGCATCCAATGTGCAATGGCCTCCTTATGGTTTACCTGTGGGTTATACCCCACCCTTCGAAAATGAGGGTCAAGGACCACCTCCACCACCGCTCACAATCCCCGTAAGGAATGAAGAGCGTCGTCCTCAAGGAACCTCCACTACTCAGCATGAAGTAATTCCCCACGATGTGGAGAATAGCCATCTAAGGCAATCTGTTCCCGACACCACCCACCAAGACAATGATACCACCCAAATGTATCGAGTTTTGGAAGAAAGGTTGAAAGCTGTCGAGGGTTTCAGCTCATACGGTGCCCACAACGCCTTGGACATGTGCCTAGTGCCCGACGTGGTAATTCCTCCGAAGTTCAAAGCACCGGACTTCGAGAAATACAAAGGAATTCAATGCCCTCGGAATCATCTAAGGATGTTCTGTAGGAAGATGGCGGCTTACGCAATGAACGAGAAACTCATGGTGCATGTGTTTCAAGATAGTTTAAGCGAAGCGTCCTTAGATTGGTACATGCAGCTCGAGCGTACCCATGTCCAAACTTGGAAGGATCTAGCCGATGCCTTCCTAAAGCAATACAAATATAATTTGGACATGGCTCCAAATAGGATGCAACTACAAAACCTCCTACAAAGAAGCAACGAGTCCTTCAAGGAGTACGCTCAGCGGTGGAGAGAACTAGCTTCTCGCGTACAACCACCACTGTTGGAGAGAGAACTTGTCGACACCTTTATGGGCACACTTCAAGGCCCATATTACGACAAGATGATCGGAAGTACGTCTGCCGGTTTCTCCGATCTAGTCATGGTCGGTGAAAGAATAGAAGATGGAGTGAAGAGAGGAAAAATCCAAGGCTCTCCAGAAGCTCAAAGTGGAGCTAGAAAGCCCCCCAGCAACTTTCACAAAAAGAAAGAGGGGGAGACAAATGCCGTTCTAATGGGTCCATCCTACCCACCACCAAATCAAATGCCTCACTACCACTATCCTTATGTGGCAGCAGCAACGACTCAAGGGCGTTACTCACCTCAAGTGATTCCCGCAAATCCACCTCGACAACCAGTAGTGTTGCCGCAGCAAAATCAACAGCAACAGCAACAAGGCGGGTACCCACCAAGGAATCAGGCGAGCTCAAGGAACAGTTACTTTAATAGGCAGTTTGATCCTGTACCCATGTCTTATGGTCAGATCTTGCCATACCTAATCCAAAAGGGTATGGTCGAGACAAGACTACTACCACCAATGTCGCCGCCATATCCACAGTGGTACGACGCGAATGCCAAATGTGATTTCCACGCAGGATCCGTGGGGCACAATATCGAAAACTGTAGGGTTTTCAAACACAAGGTGCAGGATCTTATTGACAAGAAGCTGTTATCCTTCAAAGAGGAAAGCCCCAATGTGAAGAACAACCCATTGCCGGGGCATGCGGGTCCCTCTGTAAATGCGGTGGAAGAACAAGAGGACTTTGGTCCAGTCAAAAGGGTAGCCAATGTTAGGACTCCCCTGTCAACCATAAGGGAGCGTTTAACCGGCTTTGGATTATTCGAGGAAATGCACGTCAACTGTGAAGCCTGCAAGGTCAACCCGAATAAGTGCGAAGAGTTGAAGAGCTGTCTTCAAGAGTTAATGGACCAAGGTTGGATCCAAATTGGTTATATAAAGGATGGCACGGACGTTGCTACCTTAGAGTCTAACGGCCCAAAACCTCTCGAGATCCCCTACCAAAGGAGAGAGGTACCAATGCCAATACAACCCATAACATTCCACGTACCTGCACCCTTCTCTTTTGAAAGCACAAAGAGGGTACCATGGAATTACCAACCTGTGGCCTATGTGGAAGGAAAACCACTAGCCAAAATCGAGCCCAGCATCACTAACATTACCGGTGTTGGAGGAATGACTAGAAGTGGTAGAGTCTTCGCTCCGAAAGAACTCGGGAAGACGCCAGCTGTACTACCAAAGGAGCCGCTCAAAGAAAAGAGCGTGGAGGAAAAAGAGAACCAAGCGGGGCCTTCTCAAAAGACAATCCCGCAAAAAGAGGCCGAAGAGTTCCTAAGGATAATCCAAAAGAGCGAGTACAAGATCATTGACCAGCTAAGTGAAACTCCCTCCAAGATCTCCATGCTATCCTTACTACTCAGCTCGGAAGCACACCGAGAAGCACTACTACGGATCCTCAGTGAGGCACATGTCACCAAGGACATTCCGGTGGACCAATTCGACGGGATAGTCGGAAACATTACCTCAAGTAGGTACTTGGGTTTCAATGGCGATGAGCTACCCGACGATGGGCACATTCATAACCGCGCCTTACATATCTCCGTGAAATGCATGGACCACATCCTCTCAAGAGTGCTAGTGGACACGGGGTCATCATTGAATGTCATGCCCAAGACTACCCTCCTCAAACTCTCATGTGAAGGGACCGTAATGAAGCCCAGCGCCTTGGTCGTAAAAGCTTTCGATGGGTCAAGAAGAGCCGTCATGGGGGAGATCGACTTACCAGTCCAAATCGGACCTAAGGTTTTCACCATAACCTTCCAAGTTATGGACATTAATCCAACATACAGTTGTCTTCTCGGACGACCATGGATCCATGCGGCCGGAGCCATTACCTCTACCCTGCACCAGAAACTGAAGTTCATCATTGATAACCAAATGATTGTAGTTTCCGGGCAAGAGGACATGATGGTAAGCCATCTCTCATCTTTCCGTTACATAGAAACGGATGAAGAAGCTGTGGACGTCCCATTCCAATCTTTGGAAGTAGCAAATGTCGTGACATTGAGCTCAAAGCCTAAGGAGGAGGCTAGGACAGCCATGTCGTCATGGAGGGCGATAAGAGAGGCCCTAGAAGAAAGCCGACCCACCGGATGGGGCAAGTTAGTGGACATACCGGAGAAGAAAAATCGCTTCGGGTTGGGGTATCATCCATCGGCCGAAACTTTCTCAAAGCCTCCAAAGCAAGGGGTTTCCCCCATCTCGGAAACATTCATCAGTGCGGGGTTTATCCATGAAGATCAAGTGGCTCTACTCGAAGACGTAGACGAAGACGTGCCTGAATTGGTGTACCGTTGCGCTTCGGATGAAGCTTTGAACAATTGGAGGGCTATCGCAATTCCCGAGATCATTACCAGGATTAAGTAATAAACCATGTTTGTTTTGTTTGTTTTACTTTTAAATAAAAAAAATCATTTAGCTCTGCCCAAGGCAAATGATTAGTCGTGTGGGGCCCCCATGTTTTTATAAGTTATTTACAATCATGAATAAAAGCAATCTTTTATGTTCATTTGAGTCTTTTCCTTTTTTGCATTTGTTTTGAAAAAAATTTTTCTACAAAAAGCCTAAAAAAAAATCATACTCATGCAGATCTACAAATCCACCCTCCAAAAACAACACTACCTTAAACCCTTATGACTTCGATTGCCCGATTAATCAAACGGAAGATGATGAAGAGGACGATTATGAACCGCCTGAAGAATTGTCTAGACTTGCAAATCAAGGGGATAGGGTAATACAACCTCACCAAGAATCAGTTGAAAAGGTCAACTTGGGGACCGAAGAGGATAAGAAAGAGGTCAAGATAGGAGCCTCCCTGCACGAGGATGTGAAAGGAAAGTTGATCAAGCTTCTGCAAGAGTACGTGGACGTATTCGCTTGGTCGTATCAAGACATGCCGGGTTTAGACCCTAACATCGTTGTACACAAGCTGCCACTCAAGCCGGAATGCCCGCCAGTGAAGCAAAAATTGAGAAGAACTCGACCCGATATGGCTCTCAAGATCAGAGAGGAGGTCAAAAAGCAATTCGATGCCGGCTTCTTAGCCGTAACCAAGTATCCAACATGGGTTGCCAACATTGTGCCAGTTCCGAAGAAAGATGGCAAGGTGAGAATGTGTGTGGATTATCGGGACTTGAATAGAGCAAGCCCAAAGGATGATTTCCCGCTACCACACATCGACATATTGGTAGACAACACAGCCCAATTCTCAGTCTTTTCCTTTATGGATGGCTTCTCGGGATATAACCAAATCAAGATGGCTCCAGAGGACATGGAGAAAACTACATTCATCACCCCATGGGGAACATTCTGCTATAAGGTAATGCCTTTCGGATTAACAAATGCCGGGGCAACATACCAAAGAGCAATGGTGACTCTTTTCCACGACATGATCCATAAGGAAATTGAGGTCTACGTCGACGATATGATTGCCAAATCCCAAACGGAGGAGGATCATCTAGTCCATCTACAGAAGCTTTTCGAACGCCTAAGAAAATTCAAGCTGCGCTTAAATCCTAACAAGTGCACATTTGGCGTTAGATCCGGGAAGTTATTGGGCTTCATCGTCAGCCAAAGAGGTATTGAAGTGGATCCCGATAAGGTAAAGGCCATCCAAGAAATGCCAGCGCCAAATACCGAGAAAGAAGTCCGGGGTTTCTTAGGAAGATTGAACTACATCGCCAGGTTCATTTCACACATGACAGCTACCTGCGAACCAATCTTCAAGCTGCTAAGGAAAAACCAAGCCGTTCATTGGAACGAGGATTGCCAAGAGGCGTTTGACAAGATCAAACAATACCTGCAAGAACCACCGATCTTAATACCTCCGGTTCCGGGTAAACCCCTCATCTTATACCTAACCGTACTTGAAGGATCAATGGGTTGTGTGTTAGGACAACAAGATGAAACCGGAAGGAAAGAGCACGCAATCTACTACCTAAGCAAGAAGTTTACCGACTGTGAAACAAGGTATACTTCACTTGAAAAGACTTGCTGCGCTTTAGCATGGGCTGCTCGACGTCTAAGGCAATACATGTTGACCCATACAACTTGGTTGATATCGAAGATGGATCCCATCAAGTACATCTTCGAAAAACCTGCCCTCACAGGGAAGATAGCCCGTTGGCAAATGCTGCTGTCTGAGTATGACATCCAATATGTTGCTCAAAAAGCCATCAAAGGGAGTGTTTTATCCGAGCACCTTGCTCACCAACCATTGGAGGATTATCAGCCCATACAATTTGACTTCCCGGACGAAGATGTCGTAGCTTTGAATGACAAAGAAGTCACAAGCGATGATGAGGGACCAGAACCAGGAGCTCAATGGAAGCTCGCTTTCGACGGCGCCTCGAATGCCATGGGACACGGTATCGGAGCAGTTTTAATCTCCCCAAGAAATGGATACCAGCCCTTCACAGCAAGGTTGTGCTTTGACTGCACCAATAACATGGCGGAATATGAAGCATGTATCCTAGGCCTCGAAGCAGCAATTGATCTAAGGATCAAAAACCTTGAAGTATACGGTGACTCAGCCTTGGTCATCTATCAAGTCAAAGGAGAATGGGAAACAAGACATCCCAATTTAATTCCCTACCAAGCCCGGGTTGTAGAATTGATCAAACATTTTGATGAGATCAATTTCCACCACATACCTCGAGAAGAAAATCAGGTAGCAGATGCTTTGGCTACATTATCATCAATGTACCAAGTAAATTCTTACAACGAGACACCAATCATAAGGATGGATCGTAGAGACAAACCAGTTGTATGCGCATCAGTCGAAGAAGAACTTGACAACAAACCTTGGTTCTACGACATCAAGCGATACCTCGAAGAGCAAGAGTATCCAGAAAATGTCTCGCACACCGACAAGAGGACCCTCAGAAGGTTGGCATCCCAGTTCTTCCTCAGTGGAAATACCCTCTACAAAAGAAATTATGACATGGTCCTACTCAGATGTGTGGATAAACATGAAGCGGACATGCTCATCAAAGAAATCCACGAGGGATCTTTTGGAACCCATGCTAATGGGCATGCAATGGCAAAGAAAATCTTAAGGGCGGGCTACTATTGGTTAACCATGGAAGCTGATTGTTTCCACTATGCCAAGACTTGTCACAAGTGCCAGATTTACGCCGACAAAGTGCATGTGCCACCAACTCCACTGAATGTCATGACTTCACCTTGGCCTTTCTCTATGTGGGGCATAGATATGATTGGAATGATCGAGCCCAAAGCGTCAAATGGACATCGCTTCATCCTCGTTGCCATCGATTACTTCACCAAATGGGTAGAAGCAGCTTCGTATGCAAACGTAACCAAACAAGTGGTAGCCCGATTTATCAAGAAGGAAATCATTTGCCGTTATGGTACTCCCCACAAAATCATCACCGATAATGGGGCAAACCTAAACAACAAGACAATGAAGGAGTTGTGCAAAGATTTCAAGATTGAGCACCATAATTCCTCCCCTTACCGACCAAAGATGAATGGTGCGGTAGAAGCAGCCAATAAGAACATAAAGAAGATCATCCAAAAGATGGTGACAACATATAAGGATTGGCATGAGATGCTTCCCTTTGCGCTACATGGCTACAGAACAGCCATTCGCACTTCAACTGGGGCAACCCCTTTCTCCTTAGTATACGGTATGGAAGCTGTTCTCCCCGTAGAGGTGGAAATTCCTTCGTTAAGGGTCTTGATGGAAACCAAGCTAGAAGAAGCTGAATGGGTCCAAACAAGGTTCGACCAACTGAATCTCATAGAGGAGAAGCGTCTGACGGCAATATGTCATGGCCAACTCTATCAAAGGAGGCTCAAGAGAGCATTCGACAAGAAGGTCCGTCCTCGAGAGTTCAAAGAAGGAGACCTAGTGCTCAAGAAGATATTACCTATCCACAAAGATCCCCGAGGGAAGTGGACTCCCAGCTATGATGGGCCGTACGTGGTAAAGAAAGCTTTCTCAGGCGGAGCCCTGATCATCACCACTATGGATGGAGAGGAGTTCCCACTATCAATAAACTCCGATGCAGTCAAGAGGTATTATGCCTAAAGAAAAAAAAAGAGAGAAAAAAGCTCGCTAAATCGAAAACCTGAAAGGGCGGTTTAGGCAATAGAGAGCGTCCTGCTAGATTGAAAACCTGAAAAGGCGGTCTAGGCAAAAATTAAGGACATCAAAAAAGGAAATACACCCCGGTGGATTGAAAACTCGAAAGAGCGATCCAGGTAAAAGTTAGGGGTTAACAAAGAAGAAAGGCAATGACTGCAGCATCCAAGCTCCGGACAAGATTCAAGAGGAGAGGAATCAGTCTCGTCAGCATCTTCCAACAAACGAAAATATCGAAGTCATAAGGAAATAGCATGTGTTGTGCCAAAACCAACATTTTCTTTTTGCTTTTTCTTGTCTTTCTCTATCTCACTTCTCACTTTGTGTATTTTTACCCATTCAAGAGGTCAAATCTGCATTGAATAAATTTCCTTTTTGTTATTTTATGTTCTCAGTAGCGCATAAAATTTTGTTTTATTCATGATGAAAATGCTTTAAAACATGGGAAATAAACAAAAGAATTTTCTTCCAAAAAAAAAAACAACAAACAAACTTTGCTTTATTTTGAATCTTCGTGAATTCTGAAAGAATTGCGGTAGTTCCCACCAAAATATTGCACCAAAAGACTTATGCTCCTTAGCTAAGGCAAGTGTGTAGCTCGCGGCACGCGGAGCGCAACAACCACGAGGGTCAAGTGGAGCAAAATTCCCCAGTAAACACCCAAAAGCATCCAAACACCAAACAAGGCTGGATATCGATCATGCTTCCAAAATGATCCTTTATCCCCCATAAGCCAAACCTCCTTGATACTCCCCAGGGAGTCTCAACCCCAAACAAAAGTCCAATCATTATTGGCAAACACAAATCTTCGGGCTTAGGCTCGAACTACACCGGTTTTGATCCCATTTGGGTATGTAGGCAAAGGACCTTGTCCTTCCAAACCGATCAACCAAAAAAACCAAACAAAACACAAATCTTCGGGCTTAGGCTCGAACTACACCGGTTTTGATCCCATTTGGGTATGTAGGCAAAGGACCTTGTCCTTCCAAACCGACCAACCAAAAAAAACAAACAAAACACAAAAAGAAAGCCCAACTGTCATGAACACAACCGCAAACAAAGACCGACTCTGCTCGGCACCCAACCAACATTATTTCATTTCATGCATGCATATTTAAAACCATTCATACACATGCATTTCATTTCATAAAGCATGCATCCTCAACAAGGATCCTCCAGTGAATATCACATATTCACCAACATCCATCAACATTCAACCAGGGGCACCTATTTAGGGTAAGACCGCAGCTCGTTAGGAATCGATATTCAGAAGCAGTACCTGAATAAGATCACCTAGCTTAGGTATCGACCTCTAGAAGCAATACCTAGAATAGATCACCTCCCCCAGTGTATCGACCTTCAGTGTTAGCGGCTGAATAAGATCACAGCTCGTTAGGAATCGACATTCAGAAGCAGTGCCTGAATAAGATCACCTAGCTTAGGTATCGACCTCTAGAAGCAATACCTAGATAAGATCACCTACCTCATTGTTCCACCTCTAGAAGCAGTACCTAGAGTAAACCTTCATCTTAGGTATCGACCTCTAGAAGCAGTACCTAGATAAGATCACCTACCTCAATGTTCCACCTCTAGTGACATCCTAGAGTAAATCACCACCCTCAGGAATCGACCTCTAGAAGCAGTGCCTAGATAAGATTACCTTCATTCCCCAGTGGATCTACCTCCAGTGTTAGCGGCTGGATACGATCAACCCCTACCAACCATTGCATTTGCATTTCGCGAAGGACAAAATTCGGGTCCTTCTTTTTCTTTTTACTTAATTGATCTCCGCAAAGAGTTCATGAGATGCCCTCGGCACTCACGCACTCTATGCGAAGACACAATTAAGTAGGGGCAGCTGTAGTACCCTAATTTTGTCCTACGCATTTTAAAACAAAAATCAAAAAAAATCAAAGAGGGGAAAAAAAGTCAAAAGTCAACAAAAGTCAACAGAAAAGTCAACTTTTCAAAATTGAGGACTTCGCAATGCGAAGCTCACTTCGCACTGCGAAGTCTGCGATTTTTCTGCAGATTTTTGGTTTCTTGGATTTAATTCCAGAATTTGTTGCATATCATTTCCATAATTATTTTAGGTAGCATTCATGGCTAATTGGGCCAAGCAAAGCCAGAGTTGAAGGACTTGCCATTAATGCCAAGGTTGGAAGCTTTTTCTTCCAACCTAGCATGTGACAAGCAAGTGGGCTTGCCCTTGGGCAGCTCTAGTCCCTCCCATGTGACCTGCTGACCACCACAAGGTTGCCAGGCACCTGCTTGAGGACTTTCCTCCTGCTTGCTGCCCCAAAAACCAGTCAAACCAGCTGGATTTCTCACTTGAAAAACCATGAGTGCCTACTCTGTTTTGCAGCAGCTTTTCACCCTCTCACACCAGCCAATTTTAGCCTTTTCATCCCTCAATCTCTGCACATTACAGTGCACGTTTTCATTGATCAACCATTGAGATTGCAAGGATTGATCCCCAAGCATTAGCCAATTGCAAATCAGCTTTGTTCTTCATCATTACCTTCTAGAATAAGTTGAATTTGTGGCTGAAATCAAGCTGTATCTTGCCCCTTGGTACAAGGCAGGGTTGCCTCTATCCATTGGCATTTAATGCAAAGGGATTCAGCTTGATCTTGGCCACAAATCAGCTGAATTTTGGGATTGTGTAATGATGACAAAGATTTGATTTTTGCCTATAAATAGGAGGCAATGCCCAAGGTTACAAGAACTTGTAAAAAAGAGAGTGAACACAGCATTCAAAGAGCAGAAACTCTACTCATTTTAGCCTATAAACCTCCACAAATAACCAGAAACAATCAATCCACACAAAGCTTTCCAAAGTTCCAAAACCATCACCAATATTCAAACCTCTTGTGAAAGTCTTCAATCAATACAAACCAAGTGCAGCTGGAGCTTTGCTAAGGAGTTCTGTAAGTTTCTAAAGCACTAATCTTGCTTTTCAATTGTGTTTGCATAGCTATTTTGGCTCAAAACTCTTTGTCCTAAAAAACCCCTTTTGAATTCCAAAGAAATCCCAAGGTTTTCAAAACATCAAAACTGGTTTGTCCAACCTTTTTCACCCCAAAAACTCAAAGTTTTTCACCCATCTATAAGGTCTTGAGTGTGTTCAGAAGTTGTTTCTGAACAAAAGTTCAGAAACAGCTTCTGAACCCAAAATTTCGCATGCTTCGCAGTGCGAAGTCATGGTCGCACTGCGACCATGACAGAACTCAGAACCTGAGTTTTTGTGTCAAAACAACCAATTTTTGAGGTTCTAGCCCCAGAGCTCAGAACCTAAGAGTTTTTAAACCTCTGTTCTTCAAACCATAACAAGGTTTTTGCATAATTTTGGCAAAATCACAAGTTCGTATAACCATTTTGTGGGTAACTTGCAAAGCAAGTTATGTTCCCAAATTTTCCAAAACCACATGAACAAACAAGCTATGTTCAGCTTTTCAATCTAAACTTGAACAATAAATATTGTTCATGATGTTCAAAATTCAAAGATGAACATACACCGTTTACGTTCGCATTTTCGCAAAATGAGACGAACTTGCGCGCTTTCTAGCAAATTTGCTAAACCTTCCCATTTTGGGTTTTCAAACCAAATGTTTTGACATACCTTGGGATTTCTAAAGAATTCAATCCAAAAACATGAATGAAAAAGGGATGGTGTGACGTATGTCTCTCCATCGCCCCGATTGTACGAATGCGTGACGTATGTCTCGTCGCTCGGACAATCGTCATTCCTTTTTTAATATGTACAACCTTAACCAAACCAAATCTTGGCCCCTTGTGGTCAATCCAAGCCTTTTGGTCCCCCGTTGGCCATTAGACTCAACCCCTCGACTCGTTAGAGTCCACTCGGTCAATGTTCGACTCGTCCGAGTCCATTGTACCCGTTCTTGATCTCAGTGGATCAATCGAACAATCGCCCGACTCTTCGGAGTCCACTCGGTCAATGTTTGACTTATATGAGTCCATTGCACCTCCCTTGGTCCCATAGCGACCAATTCAACCCTCCACCCTAACGGACGTACCTTTTAACAATTCTAATGTGATTCGCGAACGAACGCTTAATAAGTCTCCAAGTGCGAGCATACAAGCTACGTTTAATCGCAAGAATTCGGTTAAAACATCGTCCAATTAAAATCAACCAACACACATACGTTTTTCTACCAAAGAACTACGTATGCTTTGAATTCTCCGACTACCGGGAGATACGTAGGAGCAAGATCGACATCTTGTCAAGCACAATAATAATAAAAACTTTTTCTTCGTTTGTTTTTATCTCTTTCCCCCCCTTTATTATATTTTTAACATAAATGAACATGCACGCAAAGTATTAAAAAACAATTCAAGCTTTAACCAAATAGAAGGTTCCCGTTGAGTACAACGGACGTAAGGGGTGCTAATACCTTCCCCTCACGTAACCGACTCCCGAACCCGACAATGGTTGCGATGACCTAATCCTTATCCTCATCGTCAAAAGGGTTTTATTATCGTTTCCCTTTACAATAAAAAAAACTTAAGGGTTTATCAACGTTCCCTTTACACAAAAACTTTGGTGGCGGCTTCACAAAGGCACCTCCGAGCGTTCGAGGACGACCTCGGAGGATCTGCGCGTCTTTTTCCCCATGGAAAAAAACGAGGTGCGCACAGTTCATGCATAAGATAAAGAATATTTATTCGCGTCTTCCGTCGTTCACGCCAGTGGGACACGGGAGGTATACGCATCAGTTAAGACTATTGTTAAGTCGTGTCTTCTGTTGTTCACGCCAGTGGGACACAGGAGGTTCACGCCAGTGGGACGTGTTATTCCGCAAGGATAACCGCACGACGACAAGAGGAGTCCGGTGTTAGCCTGATATGATAGGAATTTTCACCGGTTATCAGGGGAATGTGCTTCGGGGTTACTCCACCCGGGGGCATTCCGTAAAATGAACCCAGATAATAATGTTTGTTCAACGCTAACAGCTAACATAAAGTATCAGTTATTATTCTATTACATTACCAGTCAGGAAATATTTATTCAGACAATTAACAGTTATCAGTTAGCAGTTATCAGACAGTGATCCTAGGTCTTCCCCTTGATCACTAGTTTAGCAGGATCAGTCAGATGACCCTTCATGGGTAAAGCTAAGACTTGGCGATCATAGGTATCCCCAAGACCACCGAGGTAGGCATGGCGACCCTAGGTTCCCTGAGGTTGCCAAACAGTAGGTAGGGTAGGAGCTCACTGAGACATTATGTCTCATCCCTTTCCTTCTGGTGCAGGTTCTTCGCAGGTAGCACGGCGTAAAGGTAAAGAGAAGGCTATGGATTGATCGTGCTGCTCATGTTTTTCTTGATATTGTATCATGATGTATATGTATTATGAAGGATGTTATGTAACGGATCTTGAGTTGTATCATAAACTTATGTATTGAGTATTTAATAAACGACTTTTTCTGTATTGTATTTAATGTATCCAGTACGAAATTTTAATACTCGTAAGAGATCCTAGGCAATCTCTATATGGGTGTTACAAAAGAGCTCTCAAAATTTGAAAAAAAAAAAAAAAGGGGGCATACCCATTTTTGTTAATCTTCCCTTTTCTTCATTAAAACTGTGTGTTATTCCCTTCAGAACCAGCAACAAGGTACGATTTCCTTTTCTTCCTCCTCTGTTTATCTCTAATTCGCATTACAACTGTTTGGGTTTTAGGGTTTCTAATTTTGAAATTCCCCTTTTTGAGTTTAAGCTTATAATAAGCTGCATTTAGCCCCTAGTTTGCTATATTAAGTTGAGATTTAGCAAGCATGCATCATGGGTATCTGAAACAGGCCTGTTTCTTTCAATTTCCAAGTTGTTTTTTTGAAAACCCATTTACAAAAATTGAAAGAAGGAAGGCTGTTAAGAGTTTCTTTTTGATACCCAGCCATTGATTCTGAAGTCGTTTAGTTACAAGCATTGTTTTTTAGAAGCTTAAACCAAGAGGTGTAAGTTAGATTTCTGAGGTTTTACTGTCATGGTCGCAGAGCAAAGTTCAACTTCGCACTGCGACCGTTTCTGGGCAACCCAGATTTATTCGAATACCTTCGCACTGCGAACATGCCTTCGCAGTGCGAAATAAGCAGAAACAGAACCTTTGTTTTTCATGCTTTTTTTCCAATTCCTTCAATTTCATCCCATATCACCTACAATCATGAATCCTGTTTACTGACTTTGTCCTTTTCCTTGCAGATGGCACCAAGACCAGCGGGAAAACACTCGAGGGGTGAAGCATCGGGATCTAGACCCCAAGGGGGATTCGACGCCTCTCGCTTCCTAAGTCTCCGGAACCAAGAGAGATACGAAGAGCTTATCGGCAGGACGTTCTGGCCTGAGAGGCAGTTCATCATAAACGAGCGGGGCACCTGGCGAGAGTTGGCCCAGTTGATAAACCAGCGCCGTTGGGGAGTTTTGGTGAACCCTCCGCTTAAACTCAATTATGACATTATCCGGGAATTTTATGCTAACGCCATTCCCGTGGATCCGAAGGGAGAGTTCACATATTAGACCATGGTGCGTGGTCGGATCATTAGATTCGATCGCGACGCTATCAACACTTATCTCCAAAACCCCTTCCAACATGAAAATGATGAGCTTTGTGCTTTCCATAAGCACCAAAACCGTGGTAATTGGGACCACGACCTCTACGCCCAGACCATCTTCCAATCCGGAAAGGGCTATGAGCTCAATGCGGCGGGGCAGCCTACCAAAGCCCTCAAGAACAACCTCACCACCTATGCTCAAGTCATCTTCCACCTTATAGTCCACAATATAAAACCGAAAAGCCATACCTCATCCACCACTTTGGATGTTACCCCCCTAATCTACTATATCCTCACCAGTAAACAAGTAGACGTGGCCAGGGCAATCTGCCAAGAGATTAAGATAGTGGTCGAGAGTGGCATCAAGCCACCGGCCAAGAAGATGTGCCCGCTTGCTTTCCCGGGTCTTATCATGGGACTCTACCGGGAAGCCCGAGTAGCCATCCCTCTTCATGTGTCCGAGACCATAAAGAACCCAATCACAGATGAGTATATCTCCAGACACTGCACAGGGAGGAGAGCGGCGAGGGCACAGCAGCCACGGCCTAGACCTCCACCAGCATCAGGGGATCATCACACTTGCACTTTCATATTGGAGCAGAATGCTTCCACTCATCGATACATGACCATGATGCATGATTCCATGTATCGCCTTCAGAGGCAGCTGGGTAGGCCGACAGATCCCGACGATCAGATACCGACACCCGAGATGTTCGCAGCTCATGGTCGTTGGCCCGGGGATAGGCCAGAGTATTCAGAGGCTGGAGGCAGTGGTGCAGCGGCCGGAGGCCAGGGAGGAGATGATGAGGATGATGAGGACGAGGATGACGAGGATGAGGAGACTGAGGATGATGAGGCTTTCACTCCTTGAGTGGCCCCCTTTTTTTTCTTGTTTTTTATGCTTTCTCATGTTTTTGTTGTTTATGTTTATGTTATTTTCTCGTACACTCTTTAGAAGCTTTCTATGTTTGATACTTTGTAGCTATATTTGTACTCTTGTTTTGTTATTCGAGTACTTTTGCTTTTATTGCCTAGCCTTTGCATCATCATCATGCCTGCTCAATTTTAATATGCGTAAATGTCGAAATTTTTGTTACGATCATTGGTAATGTGAATTCGACAAATCTTCCCGCAACAGATTAAGCCGAAGTTAATTTGATTTAACCATGGACGATTGGTAATGATAAAATTTGATTAATTTTCGCAAAGCTAAAATGCATGTTTCCTATTTTTCCATGATTGAACTTGAAAGGAGAATATGTATTCAATACCAAGTTATACCATACAACTTATGTTATTAATATGTTTGTTCTATGAACCATTTTAGAACCAGCCAGATGTGAGGAATCCTCAAAAGTCATCATAACACATATGCAGGAGACCGACATTTTTGTTTAGCTCGATCTTTTTATGTTAAATCTGAATTTTCTTTTTTAATTGCATAAAAGCATTGACATGATCAAGGCATTTGTTTGAATATGAGTAAAAACAATCGACCACAAATAGCCCACCCTGTGAGAAGTGAGTATTTGTTAAACCCCTTTGAGCCTAACAAATCAGAATTGTTAACTATGAACTGCCAATTTTCATAAGCTCCACTACTTAATGAGATTGCCGGAGTTTGTAAAAAAAAAAAAATTCAGTTCATGGTTAAATCACCATTGAATTCTGATAATTTCCTTTCAATTTTTGAACCCTTAACCATCATGATTAGTGTCCCTTGCCGAAAGAGGAAGGAACATTCAGTTAGGGTATCATCCTATAAGTTGAGGAGAAGAAAAGGGGTTGTAAAAATCAAGCAACAGTGAATTTCTTAATTGATCTTGACAACCAAAGAAAAGAAAGAAAGAAAGAAAAGCAAACCAAGAAAAAGAAAAAAGAAAAGGAAAGATCGATAAAATCCAAGAGTTGTCGAGATCAAAGAGAGAGCGTTTGTAAATCACCAAAAGTTGTGATTTGAACAAAGAAAGGTATAAGTTAGAAAGAATGTTCCTTCTTGCTTGGCCATTTGAATTCAATTTCCCCACATATGACATTTCTTTTGTAACCCAGCCAAATTACAACCCTCAAAGACCTTTTGATCAATGCTTTTATGCTTTTAAGAAACAATAATTAGATGGACACATAACTCGATCGGAATGTTAGCAAACTTGCCGGATGAGTGTTCAATACCCCTCACATATATATTCAATCTGTTCTTTTACTTAAATGAGTAATAGGTTGGTTCATTAATAGACATGTTATTAACTTGAACTATACGATATGATTTTTTGTGGTATTTATTTCGAATTTTTCAGTACAATCTCGAAATAATAGGGGCATTAAGATTGCATGCGCAAATTTCATATGAATCATCCAATCATCAAAGCCCGACCTCGCTTGGCTTCCAACCAATCAAAGCCCGACCTCGCTCGGCATCCCGACAAATAAAGCCCAATTTCCATTGGCGCCCACAATTTTAAACCAAAACCCGATTATACCGGTGCACAAATCATTCAGGGCCCAACCGTGCTTGGCACTCTCCCTACAATTTACAAAGAGCCCAATTGTCATTGACATTCCTCAATCACCCAACAAAAGGCCCAATTGGCATCAGCAATCCCAAACACGATTAAAGGAGCCACACCTTAGGGGCAGGTCACCTCCCCATTAACAAAATTCTTCCCAAGCGAAGTCTTTTACTTTTGTCAAAATTTCCCATTATGATAGTGTAAAATATATATATATATATATATATATATTTCCAAAAAATTTACGTGGAATCTTTTATGTTTTTGAATAAATAATAACAAGCGCAGTTTCTCTGAATTGTGAGTACTTAAAAGCGTGCATCAATATCTATCCATAGAGCAGATAAACCTCGCAGGCCAAGCACGGTTAATTGCTAAAGGGATTTCCGATCATCGGTGAATCAAAAAGGAATATCCCCATCGAATCGAGAGCCTGAAGGGACGATTCAAGTAAGACTGGCCAACCAAAGCACAAGCATCCCCAGCGGAATCATCAGTTCTGCTCCTCAGCGGATTAGCACGATTTACCTTACAGATTAACAATCCCCCCACGAGGTATTTATTTCTCAATTATCGCAGCTTTACCCGTTAGTGTTCAGATGTATCCCCTGAGACATCATCCCCTTTAAAGGATTACCAGGTGTTTATAATGCAATACCGGTCCATTTTTTTTATCTTGCCGGTCTAATCTAGTCTCATCAAGTATATCAGTCATACAAGAGGAACAAAATTCCCCAGTCAAAACACCCCAAACATCCAAACATCAACCAAGGCTGGATATCGATCATGCTTCCAAAATGATCCTTATATCCCCATGAAGCCCAAACCTTACTGACATTCCCCAAGGAGTATCAACCCAAAACAAAGAGTCCAATCATCATTGGCAATCATAAATACAAATCCCCAGGAAAGGCCCGACCTTGCTCGGCATCCAATCATAACTCCCAGCATTCAACATGCATCCCACATATCGTGCATAACATAATTCATGCATCATGTCAATTTCATTCATGCATGCATATCCAAATCATTCATACACATGCATTTCATAATCAAGTCATGCATCCTCAACAAGGATTCTCTAGTGAATATCACATATTCACCAGCATCCATCAACAGCTAAGCAAGTGTTCCCCAGTGAACCTCCTTCACAAACTATCCCCAATTCCCCAGCGGAAATTCTTGATTGAGTCTATCTCATATCATTTTGCATTGCATATCATACTGCATAAGGTAACATGAAGCATAACATGCATCACACAATCATGTTTTCCGGCTCAAAACCGGGCACCTATTCAATGTAAGACCATTCCATTTTACCGTTAGGAATCGACCTTCAGTGTAAGCGGCTGAATAAGATTACCTATCTTTAGGTATCGACCTCTAGTGTAAGCGGCTAGATAAGATCACCTTCCTCAGTGTTTCGACCTTCAGTGTTAGCGGCTGAATAAGATCACTCCCCCGTTAGGAATCGACCTTCAGTGTAAGCGGCTGAATAAGATTACCTATCTTTAGGTATCGACCTCTAGTGTAAGCGGCTAGATAAGATAACCTTCCTCAGTGTTTCGACCTTCAGTGTTAGCGGCTGAATAAGATCACTCCCCCGTTAGGAATCGACCTTCAGTGTAAGCGGCTGAATAAGATTACCTATCTTTAGGTATCGACCTCTAGTGTAAGCGGCTAGATAAGATCACCTTCCTCAGTGTTTCGACCTTCAGTGTTAGCGGCTGAATAAGATCACTCCCCCGTTAGGAATCGACCATCAGTGTAAGCGGCTGAATAAGATTACCTATCTTTAGGTATCGACCTCTAGTGTAAGCGGCTAGATAAGATAACCTTCCTCAGTGTTTCGACCTTCAGTGTAAGCGGCTGAATAAGATCACTTCATCCTCAGAGATCTACCTCCAGTGTTAGCGGCTGGATACGATCAACCTTTATCCCCAGTGGATCAACCTTCAGTGTAATCCCCTACTTAATTATCTATACCAAGAGGTTTGAAATTTATTAGTTATATAATTTTATTCTTCAATAGTTCTGGCTTTGATTACTGTTTTCTCAATTCTCAGCCCATTTTGCTGGAAAATGGTCATTTACTTTGTGGATCATCTGTTGAAAGCTGGAACTCCTGGGGCGCCTGGGTGGAGGTTTAAACTGAACTCATCCTAATTGAGTGGTTTCTATGACAGATGCTTTGAAATGTTAGCTTGCTGACATCTATTGCTTCTTGTGTAAATAGGTCACAACAGATACTGGAAGGTCATGGAGCAAGTATGGTCCAATTTACATTGAAAATAACCCCCTGAGTGTGATTCAGCCAGTATCTTATCAGAACGCAGATGGAAAATTGCGTGTTTTACTACGATCCTTTGACGGCATTGATAGAGTATGTATATCAGAATCATCTGATGGTGGCAAGACTTGGGGATATGCAAAACTTACTGAGCTTCCTAACCCAAATTCTGGTCAATTAGCTGCATAATCATGTCAGATGTATTTAAATGAACTGAAAGAACTAAGTTGATCATGGCTTACTATAATTTTGTTTGGAGTGGACATCACCATCTTGTTAGTGTGTTAGTTTATCAGTTGAGTTAACATGAAAACACTTTCATCTCAATCTGAAGAAGAGTTCAATTCAATTTTTGTCTCGAAGTGAGTGTTAACGCCCGTTTGCGCTGACACCGAGTATCCAAACACACCCTTAATAATTGTCATCCTCCTCCTCTTGAATATCCTTGCTATGTATCAAATGCACTTTGGTTTAGAGAATGTACTATTGGATCAACAAGGAGGGAGAATCGAAGCTCTGAAAGTATCCGGAATCAGTTTTCAAATTTAAATTATATCAGCTTCAGTTTCACCCGAGGCTGGGATTGAAATATAAATTTTTAAATTTAAATTATAATTTTAGGTTTCGCCCGTGGCCGAGATTGAGATATAAATTTTAAACTATATAAGTTTCGATTTCGCCCGTGGCTGAGATTGACATATAAAATTTTAAATTTAAATTATAATTTTCGGTTTCACCGGTGGCCAAGATTGAGAAATAAATTTGAAATTATATAAGTTTCGGTTTCGCCCGTGGCTGAGATTGAGATATAAAAATTTTTTTTGTTTTTGTTAAAAGTAAACATAATATTTTAATAATAATAATAAACACACACCTACCAGTTATGGAATAACACACCTACGAGTTAAAGAAATAAATAAATAGTTAAAATCTATAAAAATATAGTAAAGAGCAATGTTACCATTAGTCCATTAGTTATCCAAATAAACTAATTTATATATATATTGCAAACACTGAAAGTAAGCAATCACATACTCCCTCCGTCCCTATTTATAGGAGTAGTTTACAAAAAAGTTTTGTCCCTAAATATAAGATCATATACAAATTCCTAGATGCATTGATTACTCTTTTTCCAAATATACCCCTTATTAATACTATCAATTTGTCTTGGTATATAAAAAGTTAACATTAAATATATATTTAATTAAGGGTAATCTAGTAATAGTCACACCAATTTGAGACAACTTTATTACTCCAACAACTTTTCTTAATACACGTGATTTTTGTAAACTACTCCTATAAATAGGGACGGAGGGAGTAATTAAGAATGAGCATTTACATTCTAAAACCTTAGTTGTAAACAAACAGTAAATTAGACTTACCCCCTACTTATACCCCCTACTTATATTAGTAGGGGTAACCCCCTGCTTATCATAAGTCGGGGGTAACCCCCTACTTTTTTTTTTTTTTTTTTGGTCAAAAGGGTAACCCCCTACTTAACAACTCATATCTGAATTTTTCCCTCCCAATAATAACCACTTATAGAGTAGGGGTACTCGTATCTCAAGAGGAGATTTGGTCGACGGTGTCTTGAATGCTTGCATATTCTCGAGGAAAAGTTTTCTGCTGTGTTGAACCATCAATCAATCAATCATGCCTTGCCCTTCTTCAATGATCTATCTTCTTCAAATAAGATCTGAATCTACCGATTCTTCATCTTCATCTGAAATGTCCCAAATTTCTACTTCTACTATCACAGAAACTCGTGCTCACATTCCGATTTTCTCAGGTAGCTCGAAAAACCTACTCTTACTCGATCTCCTACTCTTACTCTTGCTCCATCTTTTCCATAAAGTTATGGTTTAATTTTTCTTTAATTTTTTTCAATTTTTCCTCTGTAGTTCGAAAAAGAAAGAGATCCTTGATGGAAGAACAAGGAAGAAGGTTATCAGAGCCCAGATCCACAAAATTTTCAAGGGTTTCAGGTAACATGTGTAAATGTGGAGAACAGGAAATTAAAGCAATTTGAACAAAATCAACTTCCCTTAATTTTTCAATCCCTTTCAACTCAATCTTACCCTTTCTCTTCTTCTTACTTGTTTTTAGCTTATGTTGCATCATTCGAAGTTGAGGGATCAATAGGTCCATATCTTAGATGTTCCGAAAACATAAAAGACATTGAAGAATCGGGTAACTACTTGCAGCTTATATCAGTGTACAAGGATGCTTGTCATACATTTTTTATTTTATTTCTAGACTAGATATGGCTTATCTTACTTGCTAAGAATATTTTCAGATTTGAGGAGATCGGCAACTTCAAAAATCGCTTCTTTTGTCAATGCTGGCCTTTTGTCTGGTGAACAAGCGAGTGTTGCTGTGGAACATTTTGGTGCTGCTGCCCATGGTCTTTTTGGAGTTGAAATGTGGTTAGGCTTGAAGGATGACAAAAAAGTTGATTATATTAAAAGTCTCCGCAGGTCTGTTCTTCACTTCTTCTAACTTTTATTTAATTAAAAGAAAGGACATAGTTTTGATTTGTTTGTTGCTAAGTTGTGTTTCATAATTAAGTTATTTAAATGCCCCAAATTTTCTGTTTTGTATATTGAGGCCACTCCCACTCATTGAATTTTTTGTGTTGTGCCAACGCCAGACAAGATACCCTGCAGTTGAAGCTAACCACAAGGCGTCAAGGGTGTTCTTCAATCTGGATGAGGTTACACTTTATATCTTTGATTTCATTGTTTACCTGATGTGATAAGACTGTTGACTTGTTATTACTTATTAGAGCATTAGAGTCACTGCAATGGTTTTTATACATAGCTGGGAAAACGATACTATGACCCTGAGATGAGCTCTTAAGTCTAACTCATGGTTGATGTTCCTTGTATATGTTCTGGTATGAGGAACAATGGAGTTAACATTAACTTAGTTGTACTCAAGTGTTGAAAGTTGTTTTTGGATTGTTGGTGGTGTGTTGCTTTTCTTGGGATAAGATGATAAGCGAAAATGTTTATCATAGGGGAGTTGAAAATAGTGTGAGGAACAATTTGTAATGATCAAACCTATAAAGTGGAGCAATCTTGGCCTTCTATTTTATTTAATGAGATTCACCTAGATTGCTTAATTTCGATTTGCGGTTAAGATGGTTTGCTTGCAGATTTAGCTTACATATACATATACATATACATACATATACATACAAATACATACATATACATGCACAGTGTGACTTGACGGTGCACAGACAAAACGTCACTCATTGTTGGCCTTCTCTAACACAAGTTTGGATGTTGCCCATGTGGTCTATAACAAGCTATGATGTCAGCTTTAGGTGTATTTGTCTCATTTGGAATTGAGGTGCGTCAAGGGTGTCCATCTTTGACTTTCACCTTTAAGATTGCGAGAAACCACAAATTATCAAGTAGCTTCTAGAATTTTTCATCACATTTCAACAATTCCATATTTTTGGCAGTTCTATCCATTGTTTCTATCTAACATTTCTGCCTATTTTTTAGCAGGTTCTGAGGATGATGAGGATGAAGACAAAGAAGATGACGAGGAAGACGAAGAAGGTTCTGAGCCTATTTTTTAGCATGGTTTGTAATATTTTGGATAATTTGTAACTGGGCAGTAATGTCGCGACAGCATGCAACCTTCATGGTTGCTTTTATTGTATGCACTTTTATTGTATGCACTTTTAATCTATTAGTAGGTTGCTTTTAAATTTATGCATATAGAGAATGTTAAGGTAAGCTTACCATGTTCCACTCAAAAAAGGGCTAAAAAAATCAGAAGATAAAAATACCCAGATCTCATACCATGTTTCGGTCCACCATGTTTCCGGTGAGGGCGAGGTAAGCTAAAACCTTCCGTTTTGGACAGATCTCAGACCATGTTTTGGTCCATTTGTTTTACAAAATAGAAAAAATTTCACCATATAGCAATTAGAACTGGATTTCATACTAATAATTTTATTTAATCTTTGTCATGTAGGTTACAGTTAATAGCGCTATATCTCTCCCTAAATTATATCTTAGTTATTTTCAATCTCATAATCCTCTAGTGTTTATTAATGAATTTATTAAATATAATCTTAATATTCTTCCTACTGATACTGCCGCGGTACGTTATTTAAAAATTAAATTTAAAATTAAATATATAAATGCACAATATATAAACATGACTAAAATCAATAATATTAATAATGATAATTTTTTTTGAAAGACAAAAAATTATTATTATTATAAACGTGAACCATTCCCTTTCCATTTCAAACTTCACAAAAAATTCCATTACTCCACCATTTTTGTTGATTTCGAGCTTAGAGGATCATAGAGCTTTTACAAGGAATTGTTTGCAAAGGTAACAATCTTTTTTCCTTTATCTTAGCTGGCCAAACTTATAGAGTTTGATGATGTTTAGATTTGTGTTTTATGAAAAAGTTGTTAGAAAATGGTCTTTATATAGGTTTGAAGGTATGCTTATTAAAGTTCTATTATTTTTCAAATGTTTAATTAACCAAAAAATTTATAGTATATCTTTATTTTCAACAACCAATTTTTTTATTTTATTTTATAGAACTAGATGATGACAATAATTTATACCTATATATAAGTCAAATTTGAAACTCACATGCTTGTCTTCACACAATCCAAAACACATATGTTGGATTTGAAACTCACGTTTGCCTCAAATTTGACCCTCACCGCTTCAACCAACTCTTATGCTCAAGCAACCCGAAGAATGTTCGTAAATCTTCTTGGAAGTTTGTCGATGATCACATAGTTGTGTATCCACACACTTAACAAATATGCAATAAAAATTAAATTATCCAAGCATGTTGTTCAAATCCAACATATTACAAACCATCAATAAAATTATCCAAAATATTACATACCACAAATATTAGGTAACACTCAATACTTAATTAAGTCATAGGTGTTATGTTTCTGGCAGTTCCAACACCCATCATTTAGTTGTGGTGTCTCCAACACCCATGACTTACGTAAGTCATAGGTGTTTTGTTCTGACAGTTTCAACACCCATTATTTATATTTGAATACCCCAAGCCAACTACTATTCCACCACTACTTCAACTGGCAAACTTTTGTGGTTCAGTTCAATGTTATGTTTGCAAATCCTCAAAACTATGCTGATGTTGATGTAGATGCAGGACAAATGCTCATGCCCTTCCATAAAAATACAATATGTTAGTAATGCTCATCAAGTGTAACTCATAGGACATGAGTCCGACATTAAGAGGAGGTATTTAAATAAACCTCTTATTTAAACAGAACTCATTGGACAAGAGTCTGACCTCATGAGGAGGTCTTTAAACCGAACTCCTGAGAACAAAGTTGGCCTCAGGGGGAATGAATTACAAATTTTAAAATTAGGCTGGTGTGTACTTTCAAGGCCAACACTAGAAGCACCTCAATTCCAAATGAGACAAATACACCTCAAGCTGACATCATAGCTTGTCATAGACCACATGGGCAACATCCAAACTTGTGTTAGAGAAGGCCAACAATGAGTGACCTTTTGTCTGTGCACCGTCAAGTCACACTGTGCACCTGCGAGGAAGAAAAAAATGATGCACCAGCACTTAGAGCAAAAGCATCAACAAAAGAACCACCAAAAGTTAGGAAAATCTGGGACCTTTATAGGGCTCTATTTATGAGGTAAAATATATAAACAGTAAAACACGTTATCCATGACACCTTTTTTAGTATCATATTTAAGTACATTCATAATTCATTTAATCAATTTTTTCTTCCTTTTTTCAGATAATTCATTGCAAATGCTGTGAGGGTGAGGCACTAAAGGATGATGCAGATGATGCACTAGAGAGTGTTACTTGCTCAGTGGAGGACCCTTCGGCTCCCTCTTGCGTGGCTAAGAACCCTTCCGCGGTGGAGTATGATAATTTGGTCAAGGATGTAAACCCTTTGGCTCCTCCTTTCGATGTGGAGGACCCTTCGGCTCCCTCTTGCGTGGCAAAGGAACCTTCGGCTGTGGAGTATGATACTTTGGCAAAGGGCGTTAACTCTCTTACAATGGATGCATCCGCTCAGCCTCTACCTGTGCGACGTTCCGCTACTTTCCTGATCACATTCCAGATAATGGATATCCAAGCGGCATACAGTTGCCTGTTAGGCCGACCATGGATACATGACGCGGGGGCAGTAACATCCACGCTGCACCAGAAATTAAAGTTTGTGAAAAACGGGAAACTAGTAACCGTAGAGGGCGAACAGGCTCTATTCATAAGCCATTTATCGGATTTCTCTTCCATCAGCGCTGGTGATGAGAATGGGACACAATTCCAAGGGCTCTCCCTCGATGACGAGGATACCAAGAGGCCGGAGTCATCCATAACTTCTTTGAAGGATGCACAAGAAATCATAAAAAATGGTTCATCCACCTGTTGGGGAAAGGCGGTGGCCTTACCGGAAAACAAACACCGAGAGGGACTGGGGTTCTCTCCCTCATCTGCAAATGCTACCAAGCCAGGTACGGCTGTTAAGCCGATTAAAGACACCTTCCAAAGTTTGTTAATTTGCATCAGGTCTTACTAGTGCTATACCCTAGACCATCAAACATGCTTATGGAAATTAAATTTCTCTTAAGTTCAGGGATATACCTCACATTCTTCAAAAGGAAATCACGGTCATCAAACATTTTTAGTCTGATAGTACCCACACCTTGAACCTTACACGCCTTGTCGTTGCCTAGACGTACTTATGTTTCCAACACCCAATAAGTAAGTCATAGGTGTTATGTCTCCAACACCCAATACTTAAGTAAGTCATAGGTGTTATATTTCCAACACCCAATACTTAAGTAAGTCATAGGTGTTATGTCTCCAACACCCAATACTTAAGTAAGTCATAGGTGTTATGTCTCCAACACCCAATACTTAAGTAAGTCATAGGTGTTATGTTTCCGACACCCAATACTTAAGTCACTGATGCATCTGCGTAATTAAACTTATATATGTTATAATTATTTTGCATTCCTTGGCACAATCCAATTTACAAAATTTTCAAGATTTTGGATGAAATCTGGTCGGATCTTGCTTTGTGGGATGTGAATTTTGGTGGGTCTTATTTCTCTACAAAGCTCATTTTTCAATCTCATCTTCCTCTCATAAACAAACACATAAACCATCTTACTTCCATTACAATTTTTTCCATTTCAATCCATTTATCTTTCAAAATGGGTATGGCTGCACAATATAAATGCACAATATATAAACATGACTAAAATCAATAATAATGTTTTCTTCGGCCAAGGAAAAGTAAAAATTATTTATTATAAATATTAAAAATTGGACTGTGCCATATTGGTTAGGTAAAATAAAATACACTATACTCCTATATTATATGAGAAATACACTATACTCCTATATTATATGCTAACTTGACACGCTAGTTACAAATAAAATAACAAACGGTTTTAAAATTTTAAAATAAGCTCTTGTCAGTTCTCTCCATCTCCCTCGCTCTGAAACGCAGACGGCGCAAATCTCCTCTCCCTCCAAGACCGGTAACCGGCGGCGAGTCTCCGTCCACTTCTCTATCTATGCGACTGTTCTCTATTTTTGGAAAGGTAAGGCAACCTAGGCAAGCTTTCTCATCCCTCTGACACTTTCTATTCAACCGCACAATGTTGATCGTTGATTTTGAACAAACTTTGGTAGAAGAAACAAGTGGTATTTTGAGAGAGAGATAGAATAGAGAGAGAAAGAGTCACATGTTTGTTTGTATGTGAGATGTAAATAAATATAAAATATATTGTTTTATCTTTTGGGGTAGTAAAAGAAATGATAGGACAGGTGAAGTTGAAGGGATCAAAGTAAATTAGCTACAGCTGTGTTGTGGGTCTCAAGAAATTAGTGTATAGATATCTGCATTTTTATTTGATGACAGGTACTTTAAGCGTGTGTAATATTCATAATAAAGTAAAAGAGCTTATGTATTTTGTATTTTGAAGTGAAAGAGCTTATCTATTTTGTATTTTGAATTTATGTCTAAGTATTTGAATTAGTTATAAAAATTAACACTAAATTAATAAATGTATTATTTATTTATTTAATATTCGGTTCAACCGGTTCAATAACGGTTGAACCGGTCCGACCAGTTGAACCATAAACCGGAGGTCACGCCGGTTCGACCTCCGGTCCGGTTCTTAAAACTTTGATATAAAGATGCATGTATAAATGAGTAAACAATCATTGTTATGCAGGTATGGAAGAGTTTTCAAGTCGCATCTGTTTGGCTATCCCACCATAGTTTCATGTGACTTTGAGCTCAACATGTTTATTCTTCAAAATGAAGGGAAACTATTCCCTGTTGATTACCCTAAAGTAATGCACAAGATCTTAGGGAAATTCTGCTTCTAAACAAAGGATAACTTCACAAGAAGCTAAGAAGCACAGTTATCAGTTTTGTCAGTGCATCAAAGTGTGAATCCAACTTCATTCACTCTGTAAAAATGCTTGTACTCTCAAGGATTAACTCATGGGGTTCAAACTGTACACAAGTTGCATTCTATAAAGAAGCTAAAAGGGTATGGTACACTATATATTTTATATATTTTTAAAGGGTACATGTGTCTAATATAGACCAAACAAGCCAAAATGTATTATATTATCAACCCAATAGCAGTTTCAAGCACAAGATGTTCCAAGCACAAGATATTACAGAGGATCAGAATCACAACCAAAAACAAAACCTCATATCCAAAAACTGTCTAGAACTTATAATAACCATATTCAAATAAAAAAGGTCCACCCATAAAATATGTCAGCATATATTTTATATCCAAAAAAGGCATGGTGAAAACAATCTAGCATTGTCAAACCAATATCAAACATAAAACATAAAGCGTCGCCACAACATTGGTGGTACTCCTTGTACCACTTGCAGAACCAGAATCAGAAGTATCAGCAGCATCACTAAGGTAGTGCTAACAAGTGTGCGAGGAACTGCATACAAGGATAACAACATTCTAGTTAAATTGTAGTTTTGTATGGCAGACAATAAAATGAGCAAAGAAAATTGAGTAACAAATCTATTGACACAGATCGAGTAAATGAAAACAGTAGTTAATGTTTACAAACCTTAACCTCTTCCACCTCTTCCATATGTAGTAGATTATATGAATGACAATTACCTTTAATTTTTTTTTTAGTATCTGACAGTTGAGTTAAAATTAGTGAAAGATCTGGTACAAGAGCATGTTATGCCGCAAGTTAAAAACGGCGAAAGATCTTGGTTGTGCAGAAGTATGTGGTATAATTTGTCCGATCTGTACAATCATGAAGCAAAGAAAGCACAATTCGCAAATCAAGTTCGGGGGGTCGATGACATACTTGACATGGCTAAGCGTGTTAATTGGTGCGATTGCCCCAATGATACCGAGGTAAATGGTTGTTGATGTTGTTAATTTCTTCAAACTCAACCAAGTCATGTACAAGACGATACATTGAACTCCTCACATAGGACTTCTCACTGGTTGGGAGTAAAAACTGGTCCACAATATAAAATAGCAGAAGTTTCTTGTAATTTCTTTCATCTGTATCACTATCCAGTGGCATGCGCTCCAATATTTGTTTCAATGGGTAATTTAGTAATAGTCATACTTGTGGTCGTTCATATTTATATGGTCCCGATATCGGTATCTTACCTTAAGATACGAATATCAGTAAACACTAAAACTCATAGTCTCACACTAAAATCAACAAAACTCACTTACAATCTCATGCTAAAATCACAATCTCACACTAAAATAAAAATTTCAAAACAGAAAATTACAATCTTCAAATCAGTTCAATATTCGAGTCAGTTCAAAATCACAGTCTTCACACCAAAATCGCAATCTCACACTAAAATAATAATAATCAATCTACTTCACAAAATTTTCAAGAACAAACTCATCCATTCAAAATCAACGATCAACATTGTGCGGTTGAATAGAAAGTGTCAGAGGGATGAGAAAGCTTGCCTAGGTTGCCTTACCTTTCCAAAAATAGAGAACAGTCGCAGAGATGGAGAAGTGGACGGAGACTCACCGCCGGTTACCGGTCTTGGAGGGAGAGGAGATTCGCGCCGTCTGCGTTTCAGATGCAACGGCTTGCAGTGCAGAACTGGTCAGTTGCTAATCTTATTTCTATTGGTTAGAGATGCAGGAGGAGAATGTGGATCAAAGTAGTTGTACTCTTTCCTTAAGTTCCACCCTTACTCAGTGTACAAGTTTAGGTTGGAAAATTGATTTATTTTCTCATGTTGTTTTTTATTGTTGTTGCAAGTTGTCTAATTTTCATTTATATGTCTCTTGAACATTGACAGTGCAGCATAAAAAAAGAACCCGGGATAGTGACTGTGAGAGTGACTGTGACAGCCGTTTTTATTCTCCCACTGTAAGTAATTTCAAGCTTGTATGTAATTTGTCAATAGGTATTTCACTAATTTAATCTACATTTTGTTTTCTTCTTTGCAGAATATGAATGAAGAAGAACTTTTTAATCAGTTGTTCAATGCTAGACTTGGACATTCTCCATATGACAAATACGACGGGTGGTCTGATATTGCCTTATGGGAGCAAATTGTGAAAGAATTGAGAATTCTAAGTTTCCATAACATCTCAAAGCGTAGTTTGATGAACGGTATCTATAAACTCATTTGTATAAAACAATGTTAAAAGATTAAGAAATTTTTTTAATATGTACACTATGAGCATAAATTATTTGACAAAACAAATAAATTTACCTTTGACAACCATTTTGTGAATATTAAGATCACTAGTTGGCAGAAACTGAACTGGAGTCCCATCTAAATCTTCTCCCACCATCATATAGTTTCCAAATTCTTCTAAAACATTTACACTCATTTGCATGTTTTTCTCCATTGCAAAGATGATGACTCGTCTTTTGCAAAGCATCGAAAAACTAGTGATTTCGACTAAAGCCGTTTCGGGATCCATTTGGGTACCTGTACAAATTCATTTGATCACATACTGAGCTTATGAAGAAGACTAGAATAAATCAATCTCAGTTCACTATAATTGGCATCTTTCAACTAGTAAGACCTGATGCAAATTAACAAACTTGCCTCACTAACCATTTTGCTCTAGTAAATAGCCATATTTCTCAGTTTAATCAAGGAACATATCAAGACATATGAAAGGCATATAAGGAACCATTTTGCTCTAGTAAATAGCCTTATTTCTCAGTTTAATCTTAAGTAACACTTTTGTCAACAAAAGAAAATCTTACGTAACACTCAAAGTAAATTCTAAACATAAGATCAGGCAAAGAACACTAGCAGGCATTCTATGAAAAAATACGAGCAAATAAAAGAAGAGATTCCTATCATCACTTAGCAATCATCAACATTGGCTAAACAATAACAACCCTAAATTAAAAAATCCTAGAAAGAACAGACGTTATTTCGTATGACCAACTTATTATTCTTATACCATAAATCCGTCCATGATACAGAACTACAACCAACTTCAGCAATTATACAAAACACAATCGAAGTTCAAGATCATAAATCTTTAGCGGGATCCCGGATAGCAGGATAACTTTTTGTATATACTAATATTTATATAATAATCTATAAAACATAGGTCATGTAATACTAAACTAATTTCACAACACTCATAAAATATTTATAAAATCTAATGTCAAACAAAGAACAAGTGAGTTCATCAACCCATCCACTTCCATATCATTCATAATGGATTTATGGTTTTACTGAAAAAATAAACAACACATATACTAAGACTTTATTTCACGTATCATACAAAGTACAATATCAATCAAAATAGAAATATGTTTTAAGCTCAATCAAATCCAAAATTCAAACAAGTGGGGAGGAATGGAGTGAATAAACATACCAGATCTGAATAGATTTGAGGAAAAAAATCGCCTTCTCTGATGTGGGTCGTCGCCGGTGGTTGTTTATTTGTCGTCGGTGGTTGTTTGTTTTTCGCCGGTGGCCGCGTCGATGTGTGCTGGCGGCAGTGATGCTCAATTTCAAGCATTTGAGCTGGGGCCCTCCTACCCCTACCCCTACCTCGGGAACTCTCAGCAGCTTTTTCCTTCCTTTTGCGGTTTGAAACCGTAGGAGGTGGCCTACCAGCTCTCTCGGATGATTGTTGTGAAGAATTACCGCCACGGTGCTTTACCATATCTGAAACAACAATTAACACAGTAAATCGCTAACTAAGGCAACCAATTAAACCAACTTAAACTCCATCAGCAACCTGATCTCACGCACTAAACCGAATCCAGAAATCCAACCACGCCCATCATCCTGAATAACTGTGCAAGCAACCTTGAAGTCAACTTGAACCACCACATTCCTCCACCCATTCGCTTGACAAAGCCTCAAGCCTTCAAGAATACCCCACAAATCTAAAACGTATCCTGTATTTATCTGTTTAAAAAATAAATATTAATTCTCCGATACTTTCTGGGTACGTATCCAGACGTATCCAGGACGTATCGGTATCGGATACGTGTCCGATACCGATACTTTGGCCATTTTGGAGTATCGGGGCTTCATAGGTTGATGGGTGTCTTTGGCGAGTATGGTGTGCTTGAACAAGGGCAGTGCTTTGTTCAAGTGTCTACTCCTTCTCTGGAAAATTGCTTTTCAAAGCACGGCTCGAGATTTTCCGAGACAAAGAATCTGCAAGTGGTTGAAGGCCTTGTGGTTATAGCCAAAAATCCATGTCTTCACCCTGGAGATGTCAGAATTTTAGAGGCAGTTGATGTCCCTGAATTACATCATTTACATAATTGTCTTGTTTTCCCTCAAAAGGCCTTCCAAAAATAGAGGTTAGAAAAATATATAATTACAAGTGAAAAATAATTATGGTTAGTATTGCTTCTATGACCATGCATATTCAATCATGCTTTGTATGTTGAAAGCTTTTGTAGAGAATTCAATTGAAAATTTATCAGTAGATCCATGTAAATCTCTCTGATGTGTTTCTTTATTCTTGTTTTAATTGTACTAATATATTAGAATTCCTATTTTGTCATGAATGTGATGAGAGAATTCTCAATGTAATTCTCTCAATTTCTGTTTTTTGTATTTCTAAAATGCGATTACAAGATGATTGGGATCTATTTATAGAACCATAGATCCCAATTGAGTTAGTTACAAAGCTCCTTAAATCTAGGGATTAGTTCCTGGATTTTAGGGGTTAGTTAGCAGCAGTTAGGAATAGTTAGATGGACTATGATACTGAGCAAGCATGTTAGTTTTGGTGAGCAAATCTCTTGTTTTTCTGACTCTTATGTATTTGCCTTGGGAGAGTGACATAGATCCATTATCCTTGTTCTTGACTTCTAGGAAATAGTCAAGCTGACCAAGATCCTTGAGAGAGAACACTGACATAGATTGAGTGAGCACCTTGCTATTACTTGTGATGATGATATCATAGCTTGTCATAGACCACATGGGCAACATCCAAACTTGTGTTAGAGAAGGCCAAAAATGAGTGACCTTTTGTCTGTGCACCGTCAAGTCACACTGTGCACCTGCGAGGAAGAAAAAAATGATGCACCAGCACTTAGAGCAAAAGCATCAACAAAAGAACCACCAAAAGTTAGGAAAATCTGGGACCTTTATAGGGCTCTATTTATGAGGTAAAATATATAAACAGTAAAACACGTTATCCATGACACCTTTTTTAGTATCATATTTAAGTACATTCATAATTCATTTAATCAATTTTTTCTTCCTTTTTTCAGATAATTCATTGCAAATGCTGTGAGGGTGAGGCACTAAAGGATGATGCAGATGATGCACTAGAGAGTGTTACTTGCTCAGTGGAGGACCCTTCGGCTCCCTCTTGCGTGGCTAAGAACCCTTCCGCGGTGGAGTATGATAATTTGGTCAAGGATGTAAACCCTTTGGCTCCTCCTTTCGATGTGGAGGACCCTTCGGCTCCCTCTTGCGTGGCAAAGGAACCTTCGGCTGTGGAGTATGATACTTTGGCAAAGGGCGTTAACTCTCTTACAATGGATGCATCCGCTCAGCCTCTACCTGTGCGACGTTCCGCTACTTTCCTGATCACATTCCAGATAATGGATATCCAAGCGGCATACAGTTGCCTGTTAGGCCGACCATGGATACATGACGCGGGGGCAGTAACTGAGGGATCCCAACCCAATTTTTTTTTCAAAAGAGACCCTACTTTCGCCTCACCATCCCCTCTTTCCAACACCGAATCGAACCACCCCCCACCTCCCTCCTCCCAACACGTATTGACCACATCCTACCACCAAATAGAAGCATACGCCAACCGCGTGGCCAGAACAGTTTCCCATGGCAACTTATACTTTGCACGAATCACTCGGCTGCAAAAACAATCGCTACCACTACCAGGTATTAATAAGGGGTGGGTGGAGTAACCACAAGGTTTTTATAAAACCATTAACAAGGAAAAATAACAACAAGTACATGTGCTGATCAATAAGTAAAACAAATTACATCACACGGGTTAAACGAGAGAAGGATCAATCCAAGGTTCAAGGTATTACAGACCGAGACGGCGAGACCTAACCACCAAAATGCACGACAAATATAAAAAACAAGTTTCAAAGGAGCATAATTAGGCTTCATATTGTGCTCTCTTGTTGCTGGTGGCATTTGAATCTTGAACAAAATGAGGAGGTGAGTCGGAATCTCTATTTTCACAATTAAATTGAAATGGTACTGTATATTTACTCTTAAAATTAATTAAAAGTCTGGGAAAATTACTAAAGTTATATTAAAACATTGAGATTGATTTTTAAGCACTGACGGTGATTATCGGTGGCAAAACACTCAATTCGAATGTCTTCTAGATGACCGCTACTTCGTTGTGGTAAAGCCTCTGACTTGGTACGCATGCGCGGCCCAAAATATGCGCTCATGCGTGAGGAAATTTAAGAAAATTAAAAACTGGTTTGCTCTCTGACTACTCACGCATGAGCATGGAAATACCTAAGCTCATGCGTAGATTGGCGAGCATGTCACTTAAGTGGTAAAGCCTCTGACTTGGTACGCATGAGCGGCCCAAAATATGCGCTCATGCGTGACCTATCAGACGCGACTTTTCTTCACGTTTTATTTTAAATTTAAATGAAATTCATGTATTATTAACAATTTGTAAATTAACTAAAATTAATAAATTTTTCAAAGGCTTATGTTTAACAGGATCAAATGTTTCAAAGGACCCTACTTTCCCCGGGGAAAGTGAGGTACTAGGAAAAATTATCAAACACTGTTTCCACATGAATATGCGAAACTGCACATGGAATTCGATTTGCACATACATGTCACAGTTCGCACAAGCATGTGCATCATTAAACTTGGGGAAAACCCTTGCGGCCCAATCACTGAGGGATCCCAACCCAAATTTTTTTTCAAAAGAGACCCTACTTTCGCCTCACCTTATTTTAAATTTAAATGAAATTCATGTATTATTAACAATTTGTAAATTAACTAAAATTAATAAATTTTTCAAAGGCTTATGTTTAACAGGATCAAATGTTTCAAAGGACCCTACTTTCCCCGGGGAAAGTGAGGTACTAGGAAAAGTTTTCGGACTCTGTGTTTCCACATGAATATGCGAAACTGCACATGGAATTCGATTTGCACATACATGTCACAGTTCGCACAAGCATGTGCATCATTAAACTTGGGGAAAACCCTTGCGGCCCAATCACTGAGGGATCCCAACCCAATTTGTTTTTCAAAAGAGACCCTACTTTCGCCTCACCATCCCCTCTTTCCAACACCGAATCGAACCACCCCCCACCTCCCTCCTCCCAACACGTATTGACCACATCCTGCCACCAAATAGAAGCATACGCCAACCGCGTGGCCAGAACAGTTTCCCATGGCAACGTATACTTTGCACGAATCACTCGGCTGCAAAAACAATCGCTACCACTACCAGGTATTAATAAGGGGTGGGTGGAGTAACCACAAGGTTTTTATAAAACCATTAACAAGGAAAAATAACAACAAGTACATGTGCTGATCAATAAGTAAAACAAATTACATCACACGGGTTAAACGAGAGAAGGATCAATCCAAGGTTCAAGGTATTACAGACCGAGACGGCGAGACCTAACGACCAAAATGCACGACAAATATAAAAAACAAGTTTCAAAGGAGCATAATTAGGCTTCATATTGTGCTCTCTTGTTGCTGGTGGCATTTGAATCTTGAACAAAATGAGGAGGTGAGTCGGAATCTCTATTTTCACAATTAAATTGAAATGGTACTGTATATTTACTCTTAAAATTAATTAAAAGTCTGGGAAAATTACTAAAGTTATATTAAAACATTGAGATTAATTTTTAAGCACTGACGGTGATTATCGGTGGCAAAACACTCAATTCGAATGTCTTCTAGATGACCGCTACTTCGTTGTGGTAAAGCCTCTGACTTGGTACGCATGCGCGGCCCAAAATATGCGCTCATGCGTGAGGAAATTTAAGAAAATTAAAACTGGTTTGCTCTCTGACTACTCACGCATGAGCATGGAAATACCTAAGCTCATGCGTAGATTGGCGAGCATGTCACTTAAGTGGTAAAGCCTCTGACTTGGTACGCATGAGCGGCCCAAAATATGCGCTCATGCGTGACCTATCAGACGCGACTTTTCTTCACGTTTTATTTTAAATTTAAATGAAATTCATGTATTATTAACAATTTGTAAATTAACTAAAATTAATAAATTTTTCAAAGGCTTATGTTTAACAGGATCAAATGTTTCAAAGGACCCTACTTTCCCCGGGGAAAGTGAGGTACTAGGAAAAATTATCAAACACTGTTTCCACATGAATATGCGAAACTGCACATGGAATTCGATTTGCACATACATGTCACAGTTCGCACAAGCATGTGCATCATTAAACTTGGGGAAAACCCTTGCGGCCCAATCACTGAGGGATCCCAACCCAAATTTTTTTCAAAAGAGACCCTACTTTCGCCTCACCTTATTTTAAATTTAAATGAAATTCATGTATTATTAACAATTTGTAAATTAACTAAAATTAATAAATTTTTCAAAGGCTTATGTTTAACAGGATCAAATGTTTCAAAGGACCCTACTTTCCCCGGGGAAAGTGAGGTACTAGGAAAAGTTTTCGGACTCTGTGTTTCCACATGAATATGCGAAACTGCACATGGAATTCGATTTGCACATACATGTCACAGTTCGCACAAGCATGTGCATCATTAAACTTGGGGAAAACCCTTGCGGCCCAATCACTGAGGGATCCCAACCCAATTTTTTTTTCAAAAGAGACCCTACTTTCGCCTCACCATCCCCTCTTTCCAACACCGAATCGAACCACCCCCCACCTCCCTCCTCCCAACACGTATTGACCACATCCTGCCACCAAATAGAAGCATACGCCAACCGCGTGGCCAGAACAGTTTCCCATGGCAACGTATACTTTGCACGAATCACTCGGCTGCAAAAACAATCGCTACCACTACCAGGTATTAATAAGGGGTGGGTGGAGTAACCACAAGGTTTTTATAAAACCATTAACAAGGAAAAATAACAACAAGTACATGTGCTGATCAATAAGTAAAACAAATTACATCACACGGGTTAAACGAGAGAAGGATCAATCCAAGGTTCAAGGTATTACAGACCGAGACGGCGAGACCTAACCACCAAAATGCACGACAAATATAAAAAACAAGTTTCAAAGGAGCATAATTAGGCTTCATATTGTGCTCTCTTGTTGCTGGTGGCATTTGAATCTTGAACAAAATGAGGAGGTGAGTCGGAATCTCTATTTTCACAATTAAATTGAAATGGTACTGTATATTTACTCTTAAAATTAATTAAAAGTCTGGGAAAATTACTAAAGTTATATTAAAACATTGAGATTAATTTTTAAGCACTGACGGTGATTATCGGTGGCAAAACACTCAATTCGAATGTCTTCTAGATGACCGCTACTTCGTTGTGGTAAAGCCTCTGACTTGGTACGCATGCGCGGCCCAAAATATGCGCTCATGCGTGAGGAAATTTAAGAAAATTAAAACTGGTTTGCTCTCTGACTACTCACGCATGAGCATGGAAATACCTAAGCTCATGCGTAGATTGGCGAGCATGTCACTTAAGTGGTAAAGCCTCTGACTTGGTACGCATGAGCGGCCCAAAATATGCGCTCATGCGTGACCTATCAGACGCGACTTAAACCAGCAGGCGCGTCCTTATGTTTCAAACCTTCTTCTTTTTCCTTCTGCGAACCAAAATCCATTTCTCCCTAAATTCCAATGACAGAGTGCCGTCACACAACTGGAGAACGATCAATGAGCAACTACTACAGCAAACGATGTAAAAAAAAGCAATTCAGAGACTGATCTAATTAATTTCAACCATTATCAAGCATTTCATAGCAGAAATAACCAAAACACAGTAACACAAAACTGGAGAACGATCTAATAGAATAAATCAAAAAATTTGATTGAAAAAACTACTGAGAATCAGAACATTATGTTGAGAATTCAAGTGCGGAATTGGAGTCCCACATTGGTTAAGTGTGGGTGAGGAGAAGACTTTATAAGAGATGTGACCCATATTTTGGGTTAAGATGTGGTATCGAGATCTCTTGGTGTCTTGCTCCTCGGCCCATGGGCTCCCCTGTCTCCCCCAATTTCTCCTAATCCAGCAGGGAAAGGACTGGAAATTAATGTGCTTGTGCGTTTGGTAAGTTAACCCATAAAAATTGAATAAAAGGGTAAAGCATACGGTCAAGAGTGGTTTCAGAAATCATGGGTCCCATAACATGCCTTTGATATTTTTGGCCTTGCTTTTGATGCACATTAGTGCTACTGGATTGAAATTTTTTTTTGGGACATATCCACTTCATAGACTTCAATAATAGTATGAAACAAGACTCACTAATCAGTTGATGGATGCATCAACCAGATTTGAAAGACATGACAATGCAGGAAGGAAAAGTGCAGCAGGGAAAGGACTGGAAATTAATGTGCTTGTGCGTTTGGTAAGTTAACCCATAAAAATTGAATAAATTGATGGATGCATCAACCAGATTTGAAAACTTGTTTGAGACTTTGATCTACACGGAATGGTGCATGGAACAAGTTTATATAAATCAAATTAAAGGGATGAGCTAGAGATAAGCCTGCCATTCCACAGCAAAAGGATAAGGAAGAAATCCCACCACCCACTCACATTGGCCGAATCTCCTGACCACTCTGCCTTTCGCTGTGCACCCTTGATGGATGTATCAACCAGATTTGAAAGACATGACAATGCAGGAAGGAAAAGTGCAGCAGGGAAAGGACTGGAAATTAATGTGCTTGTGCGTTTGGTAAGTTAACCCATAAAAATTGAATAAAAGAGAAGTTAAATGGGTTCAAGGTCCATGTGCAGATGTACTTACCAACAGTTGATCAGGGTTTTCACGGTGTACTGTACTTCCCCTACTCTTCAGATCAACAAAAATATTACGAAGCTCCTCGTATGCTGTGAACTGAATAGCACCATGAGAGACCTGCTGAAGGACACAAATTTGAGTAAGCTCACTATAATTACAATAATATATAATATGTTAATTACTTAATATAGCCAACGAAGTTTTAAATCGCTCTTTCCAGGGGTTATGGGTATAGTAGGGGTTATCGGTATAGTAGGGGTTATGGGTATAGCAGGGGTTATGAGTCTAGTAGGGGTTATTTGTATAGTAGGGGTTATGAGTCTAGTAGTTGATGCACATTAGTGCTACTGGATCGAAAATTGTTTTTGGGACATATCCACTTCATAGACTTCAATAATATAGCATCCACTATCCACATACATGCAACAACCATCGGTTCATACATCACTGCTCTAAAAATCTGAAGCAATGACATGTAGGAGCAAGAACTCAGCCATAGGAGTGGTCAAAAAGGTCAAACCATCAAATAATCATATAAGAAAAGTAAATAGTCCCGTACATAAGAGAAGTTAAATGGGTTCAAGGTCCATGTACAGATGTACTTACCAACAGTTGATCAGGGTTTTCACGGTGTACTCTACTTCCCCTACTCTTCAAATCAACAAAAATATTACGAAGCTCCTCGTATGCTGTGAACTGAATAGCACCATGAGAGACCTGCTGAAGGACACAAATTTGAGTAAGCTCACTATAATTACAATAATATATAATATGTTAATTACTTAATATAGCCAACAAAGTTTTAAATCGCTCTTTCCAGGGGTTATGAGTCAATACTCAAAAATCATAGTGACACATAGTTCTATAAATCATATTCACGATGCCAAACAATTTTACAAAACATTTAACTCAATTAGTTCAAGTATTCAATCCACTTACATGAGGTTTAACTGAAGGTAGACCTTACGCGAATCAGGTACCTAAATAATTATTTTTAGTCAACACGATTCCACCGGTAGAAACTTGAGTTGCATCTTTTGGACCCATGTTTTCCACTCCTCTTTTGGCCTTAGCCAACCATTGTATCTTACTTCAGTGATAACATTTATCTGGTTGGAGAGGAAGGAGTGAAAAAAAAACCATGTGGATTTTTAACATTAACTTAATTCTAACAATGAAAACCAAGAAACTTTCAGAAAATTGAGGATCACTTAATTGTTCATATTTTCAGTTTGGAATTTTTATCTTGTTGATAGTCATGGGTTGTGGGTCATGGGAAACAATTGAACTCAACCCCAGTCTAAGTCTAAGATGACACCTTCATTATTAAATTTTTAAAATGCTTTTCTGTAGCCGCTGAATTTGTCAAAAAAAAAAAAACTGAATATTTTTTTTTACGGTTACAACTTACAAGTTACGACTGAATCATTTTTGGTTTTTAAAAATTTAAACGGAAACTCTTAAGCTTCTCCTTCTTCACTTTCCCTCTCCCTCTGCCTCCCAATTCACTAAACCAAAAAGAGCAGAAGGTTCTACGCAACTGCAATCTCCTTCTTCTTCTTCTCTGGCAACCTCATCACGCTCTCTCAACTGGTATGTCTATTTCCTTCCCTGTTTCCTCATCACGCTCTCTCACTGGTATGCATTTTTATGTTGTTTGCTCTTTGACTCTGTGTTGCTGCCGTGAGTGAGTCTGTGAGTGAATCATTGGGTCATGGGTGTGTTTCTGTGGATGAGGGAGTGAGCGGTGGCTGAGTGGGTGAGGGAGAGGGAGTGAGGCGGTGGGTCATAATTTTTCTTTTATCTCCATCTCTCGTGTTACTGTTGTTGTTGATTTATAACCCTAGACATTAGTGTTCAGGACGGTTACGCTCTCTTCTCCTCCGACGCAGGTAATCACCGTTCTGAGATGAAATTGAACACTTCCTTTGTTCTGTTCTTGAGTTATGTCTAAATTACACATATTTCCTTTGTTCTGTTCGTGAGTTATGTCTAAATTACACAGATTTTCTTTGTTCTGTTCTAAAATACATTGTCTTCAAATGCTCAATTAATCAGATTGTTTCTGAATTCATCAATTTTCTGTTTCCTTTCTATTCCCATGGTTTGTTGCTTGCTTTTGCTGCTTTTCCTACCTCAGCCTCATTCAATTCAATATCATCCTCTTTCACCTTATTCATTGTTGCCACTACTCCTCTAGCTTCCCAAATTGTAATATTCTCTTTAGTCATTTGGTATCCTACTTTAGCAGTCAGCTGAAAAATAGGAGCTATGTGTGGATTATTCAAATCAATCTCTTCAATGACCCTCTCAACATTTGACTTGGAAAACACCTTCAAAATAAAATAATTTGATTATGATTAATAATGATTGTGTTTGAACTTACAAGAGAAAATTAAATGGGAACGCATATCTTACTTCAAACTGCCTTTCGACTGACTCTTCTGCATTTGGAAAAGTATTGGATCCACAAGACTCAGACATATTTTCCTATTAACCAAGTATATTACATAGAAGTTTTACCGGTATAAAAACTTCACATACCAAAATCAAATTTTCAATAGAAACTTCAGATACCAAAACCAAATTTTCAATAGAAAATTCAGATACCAAAACAAACGGAGCGGAATGGGTTTCAAAGAAAACATGGCGTTACCTGCACCTGTTGGATCTGGATGAAAGATGGTTGGTGGTTCTTATTAAATATTGATGCCATCTTCCCAAGCTAATCTGCTCCTGCTCCTGCTCTGCTGCCTGTCCTATCGCTTCTGGGAATCGATTGCTTTGAAAGGGAAAGGATTCTTCCAGGTTCCAAAAGATACGCCGGCAGGGAGTTGAAAGAAACAATATTTATTTCTTTTCCAATGCTATCGTAGAAGCAGGTTTGCGGATTCAGACCCAAATCAATCAAGGAAAGGAAAGGATCGCAGTATTAGGCTTGTAAGAGGCGAGAGAAGTAGGTCAGAAATTAATTGATGTATGTTGAACTATTATAAAATGAAATTTAATTATTAAATAATTAATTAAATAAAAATAAATTTAATTTAATTAATATATAAGTTGATTTCAAATATAAGTTGAGTTCAAGTATAATTAACTATATGAACAATATAGTTTAATTTTAAATATACGCACCAAGTTGTTAGAATTAACTTTTTATGCATTTTAAGTGGATATAATTTTTTGATTTCGTTCATCTCCGTTTTAAATTTTTTTATCAAAGATAAATATTTTTCTTATTATTTCTTTGTATTGATAGTTGACGAATGTTTATCGAATATTTTTTTATATATTTATCAATAGAAGCTTTAGTTCTATGTTTTTTATATTAATAAATAAAAAATATAAGTCATATATTTTTTAATGCTACAATAACAATAGTGTGTCCCATGTATTATTGATAAAGTTGGTTTTTTTTACTTTATAATTTTTTGTTATTTAAAAAAACTATAAAAACCCTCAAAAAGGACATGTGGCAATGTTATACTAAACTAAATGGAAAGAAATGTATTTTTGTTGGTAATTGATTTTCTCAAATTTAAAGGAGAAGTATGTGGGATCTAGCGTGGCGATCAATCGATCCGGCCTCAAAACTATCCAAGAAGATCAAAGAAAAAATGAGATCAATCTAAAACCAAATAACACCTAAAGCATCAACTCTGCAATGTGTGGTTTTGGTTTATTACTGTACCAGCCCCTATACGTTATTGTATCAATGATATTTGATCGAATGATGTTGATATCTATACCTTTCCCAAAACATGTCGTGTTCCTATATATCCAAAGCCCATATACTGTCTTTGCTATAATACACTCACTTATTTTTATGAAAGTGTGTTTTAGCAAGTTTTAACTAAAAAGTAACAAAAAATAAAGAAACTCATATATATATATATATATATATATATATATATATATATATTTCGAATCAAACATTATGGATAAACTTCTAAAAAATTTTATCCTGCAATTCCATGTTTCTTTCAAACCAAAAAAATAAAGAAGGACAAAATCAATTAAACAAATACCTCACACTTGATATCATCTCGTTATACAAAGTTATCCTGAGACAAATTCTCTAGCCAAAATAAGTTTAAAGTTATTAAAAAAAATCTTGCAACATTTGAATTTATTTATTTCAACTTGTATGAGTTATTAATAAAAAAAACTTGTATGAGTTATACAATATTTATAGTCAGACTTCTTTTATTTATTTCTAATCGCCTTCTCTGATGTGGGTCGTCGCCGGTGGTTGTTTATTTGTCGTCGGTGGTTGTTTGTTTTTCGCCGGTGGCCGCGTCGATGTGTGCTGGCGGCAGTGATGCTCAATTTCAAGCATTTGAGCTGGGGCCCTCCTACCCCTACCCCTACCTCGGGAACTCTCAGCAGCTTCTTCCTTCCTTTTGCGGTTTGAAACCGTAGGAGGTGGCCTACCAGCTCTCTCGGATGATTGTTGTGAAGAATTACCGCCACGGTGCTTTACCATATCTGAAACAACAATTAACACAGTAAATCGCTAACTAAGGCAACCAATTAAACCAACTTAAACTCCATCAGCAACCTGATCTCACGCACTAAACCGAATCCAGAAATCCAACCACGCCCATCATCCTGAATAACTGTGCAAGCAACCTTGAAGTCAACTTGAACCACCACATTCCTCCACCCATTCGCTTGACAAAGCCTCAAGCCTTCAAGAATACCCCACAAATCTAAAACGTATCCTGTATTTATCTGTTTAAAAAATAAATATTAATTCTCCGATACTTTCTGGGACCAGCACATGATTAATTTAGTATATAGATTAACAAGCAACAAAAACAACCAAAAACTTCAATTCTATGCAAACACAGATACGCCGATACGCAGAAAGGAAAAAATTGCAATTCTTGTTTTTTCCTTAAAGAGAGCAGAAAATGGATCCAAAACTATGGTGTTGCATGTACCCACAGTCTCATTAGCTCTCTATAATTTGTCATTTGAAAATATCTTAATCTGCAAACGTTGAAAGTGAAAAAAAAAAATGAAATTAGAAAGCTAGAAACAGTGAAAAATGTTGCAGATTAGTATTTTGAGTGAACAATGGCACAGGCGGCGAACGAACGAAAGGAACAAATGTGCAAACCGAGGTTGTTAGCGCGACTGCATGTACCTCGCGGCGGAGGGAAGGAGGAGAGAGCACGGTGAGTGAGAAGAGAAAAGAGAAATAGTGTCAGCTTTGTTCAATAGCAGGTGGAGTTTTTATCAATAGTAGATTCTTGTCAGGGCGTGGTTGACAAGGTGAATTTTTGTCAAGCTCGGACCTTTTTTCCCAACATCTTTTTTACTCCCTCTTCCGAAATGTGGCCCCAAGGTGAGTTTTTACCACCAAAAAACCAGCACATGATTAATTATTTTTACTCCCTCTTCCGATTTCTCCGTCCGTCTCTCTCCCCAACACTTCCGTTCAATGCAAATCGATTCAATACTCAATCGCCACAAACAATTGTAGAGCATGAGGTAAATCGATTCAACACTTCCGATTTTTCTTTTGAATATTTTTCTTTTGAATTTTGTATTGAAACTGAAATGTATGGTTTGTGATGAGGCTAAAAATTAGGGCTTCACTCTTTTGTCATCACTAACCTTAATCCACTCTCATTTCGCTTTCTTCACAGATTTTACGTAAGCTAAATTCAAACCCATTTCGTTTAGTTCTAGAACCCTAGTCTATAATGGCGACAGAACTGGTCCCCTACTCCTCAAAGTCAATTAAGGTAAGTCTTCCTCTCTTCAATTTCAATTACTATGATATTTATATCACTTCTATTTTAATTCACTGAGTTGTAAATGATGTTCTTCAATTAGTACCTACATGATTTGTTTCTGTCTTGTTTTGAATTAAAGCTCACAATATAATTCCACTTAATTTTGCTATCTTGTTATCTTTCTTTTCTAGGATCAAAAAGACAAATCACAAGATGTTAAGCTTGCAGCAAGCTTAACAACACTTTCGAGCCTTAAATTGACAAGTGAAAAGAAAAAGTTAATGGAAAATTCCATTTTTTCTACTTTGTTGAAAGTCAAAGATGGAAAAGAGAGTTCTGCAACTCTCATATCAAGTTTTTGCAAATTATATAAAAATGGAAGGTTTGTCTTAAACAATGAGACATCCTTCACTTTTTGTGTCCAAGAAGTAGCGGATGTCCTCGGTGTCGAAAATACCGGGACTGATTACGTTCCGTCTAATAGGTCAAGACTTCCTCAATCTGTATATGAGCTTCTTCGGGATGCAAAAAATAAACTCAATACAGCACGTCTTAAGGATTATTTGAGAACGATGGCTATTGATGACGAGCAGAGCAAGTCACTCTTCAAACAACTGCTGGCATACTTTATAGTAGATCAGATTTTACTATGCTCTTCCAATCCCAAGGTCCTCCGTTCTTCGTCTTGGGGGGCGGTCGCAGATATGGAGGCTTTTGAGAAAATCAACTGGGCAAAAGCCGTTTTTGAACACATCTGTAAAGCTCTCAAAGAACTTAAGGAGGTGATTCCAAATCCTGGTCAGCATACTTTTAAGGCATGTGGAAGAATTTTAGAGGTAATAATTTTAGTTTAATGTCGATATTTCTCAAATCAGTTTTTTGGTGATCCACTATTTCCCGTTATTGATATTTGACAACAATGATGTTAGACAATCCTGTACAATAGGATACCATCCATACAGCCAGATATAATGTCTGATCATCCCCTCCAAAAGTACTATCACAAAAGGATTGATGCTGCGTCTATCGAGGAAAAGCTTAATAAGCTTAAATTATCTGAGGTACACTTAGTTTCTTTGCACTCTTTTCATGCATAACTAACTATTATAAAATTATGTTATTGTATTAGAGTAGGATTTCCCTGTTCTTTTCTTTGGTATCATAGGATGTGATGAAAGAGAAGGGGATAAATGGTTCAACCGAATCAAAGTAAGGTTGTAGACTTGCTTTTCTTCCAATGAATAGCTTGCATACTATGTTGGGGAATGACTCTTCTAATTTCTGTTATGCTTGTTTATCTGGAAAATACCCTGTTGAGCCACGCCGAAAATGATAAGTGAAGAATGATTTCATAAACAACTATGGTTATCCTGAACAACGGTGGTTGATAAAATCCAATCATGGTTTGTTAAATAAAAGGCAATTTTTTCTGGCTGTATGTATTTACTTTAAGTACATTCATAATTCATTTAATCAATTTTTTCTTCCTTTTTTCAGATAATTCATTGCAAATGCTGTGAGGGTGAGGCACTAAAGGATGATGCAGATGATGCACTAGAGAGTGTTACTTGCTCAGTGGAGGACCCTTCGGCTCCCTCTTGCGTGGCTAAGAACCCTTCCGCGGTGGAGTATGATAATTTGGTCAAGGATGTAAACCCTTTGGCTCCTCCTTTCGATGTGGAGGACCCTTCGGCTCCCTCTTGCGTGGCAAAGGAACCTTCGGCTGTGGAGTATGATACTTTGGCAAAGGGCGTTAACTCTCTTACAATGGATGCATCCGCTCAGCCTCTACCTGTGCGACGTTCCGCTACTTTCCTGATCACATTCCAGATAATGGATATCCAAGCGGCATACAGTTGCCTGTTAGGCCGACCATGGATACATGACGCGGGGGCAGTAACATCCACGCTGCACCAGAAATTAAAGTTTGTGAAAAACGGGAAACTAGTAACCGTAGAGGGCGAACAGGCTCTATTCATAAGCCATTTATCGGATTTCTCTTCCATCAGCGCTGGTGATGAGAATGGGACACAATTCCAAGGGCTCTCCCTTAGTATCATAGAACCAAACAGGACACAATACCGCTAAGAGTATAATGTATTCATAAACATGACCAAACAGTATCATAGAACCAAGTTGATGCGTTTTCAAGAACCAAATATCTCACGCAATACAGAAGAACTACATATCAAAGGCTTCTGATTCTGTTTTTCGGCATAAAATCTAACAAGAACTGAGCCAGCAACCTTCCATGCAAAGCCACATTTCCCAACATCTTTTTTGAAAATGGCATAGTCATAAGTAACGTGATACACAGCCAAAGCCTCGTTATAAATATCAGTGATACCCTTCGAACCATCCTCTATGTTAATAGCATCATCAAATTTCTAAAAGAAAAAAAAGACACCAATCAGCACCTCGGAGAAATGAGAACTTCTAGGGAAAGAAAAACTGAAAAATACTTACCTGCTTATACATCTTAATGACTTCATTTGCCTCTTCATTGGAATTCAATCGGTCACCATTTAAGGCATTACTCATATTATGCCTATACTCAAGATACAGTTTTCCCCACTTATGCTTAAAGTGCTCCGGTATATCAACATCAAAGCAGGGGAGTTTTCTAATTTCTGATGGCACATAGATAAGAAGAAAAAGGTTGTTAGCTGATGAAGGTGAATTGATAATTAGCATAGCATGAGAGTAATATTGGAGTACTCACCAATCCCAGACATATCAGTTATTTGCCATCTGCAAACCTCGTCGAATATTGAACCTAAGATAGAGGTTGAAGTGAAAGAGTTGTCCCTATTCATGTAGTGCGGGTACAACTCTGCAGTCAAATCCTTTGGAACTTGGATCTGCAGTTGAAAGTTCAAGTTAGGCAAAGTGGTACTCCGAATTGCAGATTCTTAAGAATTATTCAAAGTAGACAAAGGTCATCATGGTAATTGTAAATGTAATAATGTAATGTAATGTAATATAGAACCAACCTTTCCTCCACCTTTCTTAGGAGCATCTAATGCCTCGTAGTATAAATCAGACAATTTAAGGATATTAATTTTAACTTGCTGCACCTCCTTTTCTTTTGTTACGTCATTTCTTAATATCAAAAGGCGGTCCATGAGTGCCATCCAACTATCAGCTGCAACACCTATTGTGCTACTGCAAAGAGGAGAAAATTCTTCTGTTAAGGGTCATAAAATTAAAACTAAGAAAACTCTTACCACCCTACTTGACTAATATCTGTGACAATTTATGTTCCTCTTGATAACATAGTATATATGGTAAAAACACTACATTGAAATGGCACTTCAAAGGCCAAATGTCTATGCTGATGATCTTTACCTAAATTAACTATACAACTATAAAGAATGAATATTTTGTGTGACATATATGGTTAACAACCATCCACATACTATGATGCATTATAAGGTTTTCAGGGCACAAGCAGAGAAAATGGGATATCTAGTCCAAACAACATCATATACAGGCCTAAATATACTATTTGATACTATTTCATATACACTTCATAGTAACATTACCGTCATAACACCCACCTTGGTTGGAACCGAGTTTCCAGACATAGCTTAAAAAGTTCTTCCTCAAGTTGCTCATGTGAAAGTTCACATGGCTTTATGACACTAGAACTCAATCTGACAAAATTGGATGCTGGTCTTTCAATCCAAGGGTCACTCTGTCTAAAATGTTGCAACAGCTGAAACATTTCAAAATATAGATTGTTAATATAAAAGAACTTTTAACTACTAATTCAAGCAGTAAGTGCTTCCTAAGCAAACACCAGGCAACAAATATATATTATGCATTCTTTAGAAACTGAAATTTAAATTGTAACCTGAGGATTTTTTGAAATCCAATACAGGTAACCGTCAAAATCACCTCCAGCTATCTCATCTGCAACGGAACGAGAACCGACACAAGGGAAAAAAATTGCAGATTTTCCATGTCCAACATAAGATTCTAGTCCCTCCACAAATGTGGCCTGCATTATGTGAATGTCCCCAAAATGTAAACCTGGATTTCGATAAACCAGCACATTCCCGGTAATTTGGCCATTTTCACTACAAAAAAAATAAAACCAGTTAACACAGAACTGATAATTTAAATTCCAAGCAGTAGACAGATGTAATATTTGTGCTTACTGAATAATACAGACTTGATTGGGTTTAAGGGAACAGGTGGGATCAACAGTCCCCATCATGTAGAAACAATCTTCCAAGTATAGTTTCCCTTGACTAAGCTTGTTCTTTTCCACTTTTACAAGTTTAGTCAAGTGATACTGTAGAAATGATTCATCAAGAGGGATCCCACATAAAATCATTGCTGCTGCATTGAATCCATCCATCTCACCATGGCTGACAGAAGCTGCAAGTGCATCAACAATTGAAAACCACTGTTAAGGGGGATTCCGACGTATTTTTTTTCTTAATTTTGTGTATGTCGGTTTTTCAGGGTCAATGCAGGGATTTTCATGATTAATTTGTAGCGTTGGGAGGGGATTAAAGGATTGTCGTATTGTTTTTCATATCATTTGGATGGCTGCTATGTGGGTTATTTGGAAGGCGCAGAATCAGAGGATCTTTCAAAATTCGAGTTTGTAGGTGTCGTCAATATGTGAAAAGGTAAAGCTTCAATCTTATTGGTGGTTGAAAGCTCATTTTGTGGGTTTCAGGGTTGAGTATCATATTTGGAGGAGTAATCCTATGCATTGTATATTAGCAAGTTTCGTTTAGTGTGCTTTATTTTTCTGGTTTTTTTGGTGTTTTTAGTGTGTTTGGACCAAGATGGATAGATATTGGATAATTTTTTTAACATATTACACTTGATAAAATATAATGTTAAAATAAATTATATAAAATTTTTAGATTTATAATATTTAAAATTCAAAATATTTAAAATAAAAAAAAATTATCCTAAAAATGGGGAGAGTGAGCGTACCATCTTTCTCAAAATCTTAATCATCCATCTTTCTCAAAATCTTAATCATTATCTCAATTAAACAATTATAACAAATAAGTAATAAAAAGAAACAAAGTGAAAAAAAAAATGTAAGATACACTACCAAAAAAAATGAGACGTATTTTCTAATCATACGTTTTTTTTTCTTTTTTATTTATTTATTAAAATATAACCTAATTAATTACTAATCTAACTAATAGTTTGTTTTTGAAAGAAAACTAGAAAAAAAATAAAGAGAAAAAATAATTAAAAAAAAATAGACAAAACTCTTTTATGATAAAACCCAATCCAAAGCCTATGTTTTAAAACTGGAGGCCCATTGCTCAAATTAAAAAAAAAAACGGTACCCATTGTTCCAAACCGGATCAAGTATGGTTCACCATTATTCCATGCTTCCCAAATTTCTGAAACATACGACAAACTCTCAGAAAACCTAATCTTCAAATTTCAAACTCCAATCTTCAAAAATCGGCAAAATTGTTCTTCAAATCCAACGAATTCATCCTTCAACAAAGCCTCCACGAGTTCTGTTCTCAAAGGTCACAATCAGGTTCTCAATCAATCTACAAAATCACGAGTTCTGTTTTTTTCACAATCGGCAAAATTGAATTTTTTTTATCGATTGAAGTAGGAGGGTTATGATCTTCCTATAACGTTCCCATAACAAAGAATGTATAATCACGAGTTCTGTTTTTCCCATAATATATTTGTTCAGTTCAATGCTCTTGTGGGTTATAGAAAGGACATTCTTTGTTATGCTTCTTTGTTATACTTCAACGTTCAGTATTTTATTGATTTTTACAATGACCCTTTTAAAATATATTTGAGTAGCATTTCTAGTTATGCTTCTTTGTTTCAGATTCATGATAGTGAAGTAATTCTAATTACTGAAATATATATTTTGTAGATTGATATTGATCCATGGTATTTTTTGTCAATTGTTTCCAGGTGATTAAAAACGTTGTTACCGATTGTTCTCGACTTTCGTCCATTGTTGTTTCCAGGTGATTAAGGTATGTTATTAATTTTCTCACTGTTGCAGGGATAATTTGAAGGAAAGACAAGACTCTAAACAACAAATTAACATAGTCAGTTTGATAAGCTAAGTCTAGGGTGGCTCTAAGGATAATTTTGTCATTCATATAATCTACTACATATAATCCACCGTGGTCCATTCCCACGAACCCTAACAACTTCGAAAACAAGTTGATTGAAGATCTTATCGGTATTTTGCGCGGAACGTATCAATTTGATATGCTTGTTCAGGACCAATTTGATATGCTTTGGTTGATTCTTGAAAATTTTGTGAAGTAGATTGATTATTATTATTTTAGTGTGAGATTGCGATTTTGGTGTGAAGACTGTGATTTTGAACTGACTCGAATATTGAACTGATTTGAAGATTGTAATTTTCTGTTTTGAAATTTTTATTTTAGTGTGAGATTGTGATTTTAGCATGAGATTGTAAGTGAGTTTTGTTGATTTTAGTGTGAGACTATGAGTTTTAGTGTTTACTGATATTCGTATCTTAAGGTAAGATACCGATATCGGGACCATATAAATATGAACGACCACAAGTATGACTATTACTAAATTACCCATTGAAACAAATATTGGAGCGCATGCCACTGGATAGTGATACAGATGAAAGAAATTACAAGAAACTTCTGCTATTTTATATTGTGGACCAGTTTTTACTCCCAACCAGTGAGAAGTCCTATGTGAGGAGTTCAATGTATCGTCTTGTACATGACTTGGTTGAGTTTGAAGAAATTAACAACATCAACAACCATTTACCTCGGTATCATTGGGGCAATCGCACCAATTAACACGCTTAGCCATGTCAAGTATGTCATCGACCCCCCGAACTTGATTTGCGAATTGTGCTTTCTTTGCTTCATGATTGTACAGATCGGACAAATTATACCACATACTTCTGCACAACCAAGATCTTTCGCCGTTTTTAACTTGCGGCATAACATGCTCTTGTACCAGATCTTTCACTAATTTTAACTCAACTGTCAGATACTAAAAAAAAAATTAAAGGTAATTGTCATTCATATAATCTACTACATATGGAAGAGGTGGAAGAGGTTAAGGTTTGTAAACATTAACTACTGTTTTCATTTACTCGATCTGTGTCAATAGGTTTGTTACTCAATTTTCTTTGCTCATTTTATTGTCTGCCATACAAAACTACAATTTAACTAGAATGTTGTTATCCTTGTATGCAGTTCCTCGCACACTTGTTAGCACTACCTTAGTGATGCTGCTGATACTTCTGATTCTGGTTCTGCAAGTGGTACAAGGAGTACCACCAATGTTGTGGCGACGCTTTATGTTTTATGTTTGATATTGGTTTGACAATGCTAGATTGTTTTCACCATGCCTTTTTTGGATATAAAATATATGCTGACATATTTTATGGGTGGACCTTTTTTATTTGAATATGGTTATTATAAGTTCTAGACAGTTTTTGGATATGAGGTTTTGTTTTTGGTTGTGATTCTGATCCTCTGTAATATCTTGTGCTTGGAACATCTTGTGCTTGAAACTGCTATTGGGTTGATAATATAATACGTTTTGGCTTGTTTGGTCTATATTAGACACATGTACCCTTTAAAAATATATAAAATATATAGTGTACCATACCCTTTTAGCTTCTTTATAGAATGCAACTTGTGTACAGTTTGAACCCCATGAGTTAATCCTTGAGAGTACAAGCATTTTTACAGAGTGAATGAAGTTGGATTCACACTTTGATGCACTGACAAAACTGATAACTGTGCTTCTTAGCTTCTTGTGAAGTTCTCCTTTGTTTAGAAGCAGAATTTCCCTAAGATCTTGTGCATTACTTTAGGGTAATCAACAGGGAATAGTTTCCCTTCATTTTGAAGAATAAACATGTTGAGCTCAAAGTCACATGAAACTATGGTGGGATAGCCAAACAGATGCGACTTGAAAACTCTTCCATACCTGCATAACAATGATTGTTTACTCATTTATACATGCATCTTTATATCAAAGTTTTAAGAACCGGACCGGAGGTCGAACCGGCTTGACCTCCGGTTTATGGTTCAACTGGTCGGACCGGTTCAACCGTTATTGAACCGGTTGAACCGAATATTAAATAAATAAATAATACATTTATTAATTTAGTGTTAATTTTTATAACTAATTCAAATACTTAGACATAAATTCAAAATACAAAATAGATAAGCTCTTTCACTTCAAAATACAAAATACATAAGCTCTTTTACTTTATTATGAATATTACACACGCTTAAAGTACCTGTCATCAAATAAAAATGCAGATATCTATACACTAATTTCTTGAGACCCACAACACAGCTGTAGCTAATTTACTTTGATCCCTTCAACTTCACCTGTCCTATCATTTCTTTTACTACCCCAAAAGATAAAACAATATATTTTATATTTATTTACATCTCACATACAAACAAACATGTGACTCTTTCTCTCTCTATTCTATCTCTCTCTCAAAATACCACTTGTTTCTTCTACCAAAGTTTGTTCAAAATCAACGATCAACATTGTGCGGTTGAATAGAAAGTGTCAGAGGGATGAGAAAGCTTGCCTAGGTTGCCTTACCTTTCCAAAAATAGAGAACAGTCGCAGAGATAGAGAAGTGGACGGAGACTCGCCGCCGGTTACCGGTCTTGGAGGGAGAGGAGATTTGCGCCGTCTGCGTTTCAGAGCGAGGGAGATGGAGAGAACTGACAAGAGCTTATTTTAAAATTTTAAAACCGTTTGTTATTTTATTTGTAACTAGCGTGTCAAGTTAGCATATAATATAGGAGTATAGTGTATTTCTCATATAATATAGGAGTATAGTGTATTTTATTTTACCTAACCAATATGGCACAGTCCAATTTTTAATATTTATAATAAATAATTTTTACTTTTCCTTGGCCGAAGAAAACATTATTATTGATTTTAGTCATGTTTATATATTGTGCATTTATATTGTGCAGCCATACCCATTTTGAAAGATAAATGGATTGAAATGGAAAAAATGTAATGGAAGTAAGATGGTTTATGTGTTTGTTTATGAGAGGAAGATGAGATTGAAAAATGAGCTTTGTAGAGAAATAAGACCCACCAAAATTCACATCCCACAAAGCAAGATCCGACCAGATTTCATCCAAAATCTTGAAAATTTTGTAAATTGGATTGTGCCAAGGAATGCAAAATAATTATAACATATATAAGTTTAATTACGCAGATGCATCAGTGACTTAAGTATTGGGTGTTGGAGACATAACACCTATGACTTACTTAAGTATTGGGTGTTGGAGACATAACACCTATGACTTACTTAAGTATTGGGTGTTGGAAATATAACACCTATGACTTACTTAAGTATTGGGTGTTGGAGACATAACACCTATGACTTACTTATTGGGTGTTGGAAACATAAGTACGTCTAGGCAACGACAAGGCGTGTAAGGTTCAAGGTGTGGGTACTATCAGACTAAAAATGTTTGATGACCGTGATTTCCTTTTGAAGAATGTGAGGTATATCCCTGAACTTAAGAGAAATTTAATTTCCATAAGCATGTTTGATGGTCTAGGGTATAGCACTAGTAAGACCTGATGCAAATTAACAAACTTTGGAAGGTGTCTTTAATCGGCTTAACAGCCGTACCTGGCTTGGTAGCATTTGCAGATGAGGGAGAGAACCCCAGTCCCTCTCGGTGTTTGTTTTCCGGTAAGGCCACCGCCTTTCCCCAACAGGTGGATGAACCATTTTTTATGATTTCTTGTGCATCCTTCAAAGAAGTTATGGATGACTCCGGCCTCTTGGTATCCTCGTCATCGAGGGAGAGCCCTTGGAATTGTGTCCCATTCTCATCACCAGCGCTGATGGAAGAGAAATCCGATAAATGGCTTATGAATAGAGCCTGTTCGCCCTCTACGGTTACTAGTTTCCCGTTTTTCACAAACTTTAATTTCTGGTGCAGCGTGGATGTTACTGCCCCCGCGTCATGTATCCATGGTCGGCCTAACAGGCAACTGTATGCCGCTTGGATATCCATTATCTGGAATGTGATCAGGAAAGTAGCGGAACGTCGCACAGGTAGAGGCTGAGCGGATGCATCCATTGTAAGAGAGTTAACGCCCTTTGCCAAAGTATCATACTCCACAGCCGAAGGTTCCTTTGCCACGCAAGAGGGAGCCGAAGGGTCCTCCACATCGAAAGGAGGAGCCAAAGGGTTTACATCCTTGACCAAATTATCATACTCCACCGCGGAAGGGTTCTTAGCCACGCAAGAGGGAGCCGAAGGGTCCTCCACTGAGCAAGTAACACTCTCTAGTGCATCATCTGCATCATCCTTTAGTGCCTCACCCTCACAGCATTTGCAATGAATTATCTGAAAAAAGGAAGAAAAAATTGATTAAATGAATTATGAATGTACTTAAATATGATACTAAAAAAGGTGTCATGGATAACGTGTTTTACTGTTTATATATTTTACCTCATAAATAGAGCCCTATAAAGGTCCCAGATTTTCCTAACTTTTGGTGGTTCTTTTGTTGATGCTTTTGCTCTAAGTGCTGGTGCATCATTTTTTTCTTCCTCGCAGGTGCACAGTGTGACTTGACGGTGCACAGACAAAAGGTCACTCATTGTTGGCCTTCTCTAACACAAGTTTGGATGTTGCCCATGTGGTCTATGACAAGCTATGATGTCAGCTTGAGGTGTATTTGTCTCATTTGGAATTGAGGTGCTTCTAGTGTTGGCCTTGAAAGTACACACCAGCCTAATTTTAAAATTTGTAATTCATTCCCCCTGAGGCCAACTTTGTTCTCAGGAGTTCGGTTTAAAGACCTCCTCATGAGGTCAGACTCTTGTCCAATGAGTTCTGTTTAAATAAGAGGTTTATTTAAATACCTCCTCTTAATGTCGGACTCATGTCCTATGAGTTACACTTGATGAGCATTACTAACATATTGTATTTTTATGGAAGGGCATGAGCATTTGTCCTGCATCTACATCAACATCAGCATAGTTTTGAGGATTTGCAAACATAACATTGAACTGAACCACAAAAGTTTGCCAGTTGAAGTAGTGGTGGAATAGTAGTTGGCTTGGGGTATTCAAATATAAATAATGGGTGTTGAAACTGTCAGAACAAAACACCTATGACTTACGTAAGTCATGGGTGTTGGAGACACCACAACTAAATGATGGGTGTTGGAACTGCCAGAAACATAACACCTATGACTTAATTAAGTATTGAGTGTTACCTAATATTTGTGGTATGTAATATTTTGGATAATTTTATTGATGGTTTGTAATATGTTGGATTTGAACAACATGCTTGGATAATTTAATTTTTATTGCATATTTGTTAAGTGTGTGGATACACAACTATGTGATCATCGACAAACTTCCAAGAAGATTTACGAACATTCTTCGGGTTGCTTGAGCATAAGAGTTGGTTGAAGCGGTGAGGGTCAAATTTGAGGCAAACGTGAGTTTCAAATCCAACATATGTGTTTTGGATTGTGTGAAGACAAGCATGTGAGTTTCAAATTTGACTTATATATAGGTATAAATTATTGTCATCATCTAGTTCTATAAAATAAAATAAAAAAATTGGTTGTTGAAAATAAAGATATACTATAAATTTTTTGGTTAATTAAACATTTGAAAAATAATAGAACTTTAATAAGCATACCTTCAAACCTATATAAAGACCATTTTCTAACAACTTTTTCATAAAACACAAATCTAAACATCATCAAACTCTATAAGTTTGGCCAGCTAAGATAAAGGAAAAAAGATTGTTACCTTTGCAAACAATTCCTTGTAAAAGCTCTATGATCCTCTAAGCTCGAAATCAACAAAAATGGTGGAGTAATGGAATTTTTTGTGAAGTTTGAAATGGAAAGGGAATGGTTCACGTTTATAATAATAATAATTTTTTGTCTTTCAAAAAAAATTATCATTATTAATATTATTGATTTTAGTCATGTTTATATATTGTGCATTTATATATTTAATTTTAAATTTAATTTTTAAATAACGTACCGCGGCAGTATCAGTAGGAAGAATATTAAGATTATATTTAATAAATTCATTAATAAACACTAGAGGATTATGAGATTGAAAATAACTAAGATATAATTTAGGGAGAGATATAGCGCTATTAACTGTAAGCTACATGACAAAGATTAAATAAAATTATTAGTATGAAATCCAGTTCTAATTGCTATATGGTGAAATTTTTTCTATTTTGTAAAACAAATGGACCAAAACATGGTCTGAGATCTGTCCAAAACGGAAGGTTTTAGCTTACCTCGCCCTCACCGTAAACATGGTGGACCGAAACATGGTCTGAGATCTGGGTATTTTTATCTTCTGATTTTTTTAGCCCTTTTTTGAGTGGAACATGGTAAGCTTACCTTAACATTCTCTATATGCATAAATTTAAAAGCAACCTACTAATAGATTAAAAGTGCATACAATAAAAGTGCATACAATAAAAGCAACCATGAAGGTTGCATGCTGTCGCGACATTACTGCCCAGTTACAAATTATCCAAAATATTACAAACCATGCTAAAAAATAGGCTCAGAACCTTCTTCGTCTTCCTCGTCATCTTCTTTGTCTTCATCCTCATCATCCTCAGAACCTGCTAAAAAATAGGCAGAAATGTTAGATAGAAACAATGGATAGAACTGCCAAAAATATGGAATTGTTGAAATGTGATGAAAAATTCTAGAAGCTACTTGATAATTTGTGGTTTCTCGCAATCTTAAAGGTGAAAGTCAAAGATGGACACCCTTGACGCACCTCAATTCCAAATGAGACAAATACACCTAAAGCTGACATCATAGCTTGTTATAGACCACATGGGCAACATCCAAACTTGTGTTAGAGAAGGCCAACAATGAGTGACGTTTTGTCTGTGCACCGTCAAGTCACACTGTGCATGTATATGTATGTATTTGTATGTATATGTATGTATATGTATATGTATATGTATATGTAAGCTAAATCTGCAAGCAAACCATCTTAACCGCAAATCGAAATTAAGCAATCTAGGTGAATCTCATTAAATAAAATAGAAGGCCAAGATTGCTCCACTTTATAGGTTTGATCATTACAAATTGTTCCTCACACTATTTTCAACTCCCCTATGATAAACATTTTCGCTTATCATCTTATCCCAAGAAAAGCAACACACCACCAACAATCCAAAAACAACTTTCAACACTTGAGTACAACTAAGTTAATGTTAACTCCATTGTTCCTCATACCAGAACATATACAAGGAACATCAACCATGAGTTAGACTTAAGAGCTCATCTCAGGGTCATAGTATCGTTTTCCCAGCTATGTATAAAAACCATTGCAGTGACTCTAATGCTCTAATAAGTAATAACAAGTCAACAGTCTTATCACATCAGGTAAACAATGAAATCAAAGATATAAAGTGTAACCTCATCCAGATTGAAGAACACCCTTGACGCCTTGTGGTGAGCTTCAACTGCAGGGTATCTTGTCTGGCGTTGGCACAACACAAAAAATTCAATGAGTGGGAGTGGCCTCAATATACAAAACAGAAAATTTGGGGCATTTAAATAACTTAATTATGAAACACAACTTAGCAACAAACAAATCAAAACTATGTCCTTTCTTTTAATTAAATAAAAGTTAGAAGAAGTGAAGAACAGACCTGCGGAGACTTTTAATATAATCAACTTTTTTGTCATCCTTCAAGCCTAACCACATTTCAACTCCAAAAAGACCATGGGCAGCAGCACCAAAATGTTCCACAGCAACACTCGCTTGTTCACCAGACAAAAGGCCAGCATTGACAAAAGAAGCGATTTTTGAAGTTGCCGATCTCCTCAAATCTGAAAATATTCTTAGCAAGTAAGATAAGCCATATCTAGTCTAGAAATAAAATAAAAAATGTATGACAAGCATCCTTGTACACTGATATAAGCTGCAAGTAGTTACCCGATTCTTCAATGTCTTTTATGTTTTCGGAACATCTAAGATATGGACCTATTGATCCCTCAACTTCGAATGATGCAACATAAGCTAAAAACAAGTAAGAAGAAGAGAAAGGGTAAGATTGAGTTGAAAGGGATTGAAAAATTAAGGGAAGTTGATTTTGTTCAAATTGCTTTAATTTCCTGTTCTCCACATTTACACATGTTACCTGAAACCCTTGAAAATTTTGTGGATCTGGGCTCTGATAACCTTCTTCCTTGTTCTTCCATCAAGGATCTCTTTCTTTTTCGAACTACAGAGGAAAAATTGAAAAAAATTAAAGAAAAATTAAACCATAACTTTATGGAAAAGATGGAGCAAGAGTAAGAGTAGGAGATCGAGTAAGAGTAGGTTTTTCGAGCTACCTGAGAAAATCGGAATGTGAGCACGAGTTTCTGTGATAGTAGAAGTAGAAATTTGGGACATTTCAGATGAAGATGAAGAATCGGTGGATTCAGATCTTATTTGAAGAAGATAGATCACTGAAGAAGGGCAAGGCATGATTGATTGATTGATGGTGCCGCCAGACACCCACATCCAGTTGGGTGCAGTGGTTAGTATTTCAATCCCCCATTTTTTAAGGTTTTAATAGCACTTTTGGTCATTGCCGATGTTAATGTTTATTCTGCTTTTCAGGTTCAGATCACCCCCCTCACCCATATTGCTTTTGAATATTCTCCGCCGCCGCGAGACACCCCTGTCCAGCATGCAGAGGTTAGTATTTCAATCCCCCATTTTTTTAGGTTTACGAATTCACACAATAAACCTCCTCCATTGAAAACTTGTATTATTCCTCCTTTTTCCCTTTCGTCTTTTTTTTTTTTCTCAATTTCCTAACGGCATCGTATGATTCAGATCTAAGGAACTTATAAGTCAGGAAAAAGTCGGGTTAAACGATACCTTAATAGCACTTTTGGTCATTGCCGATCTTGATGTTTATTCTGCTTTTTAGTTCAAACGATAAAAACATGGGTGTTTACCCAGTAGAAATCACCAACTCTGTAATTGTTTCTTCTACTTTTCAGGAGCGGTCCACCTCCCCCACCCAGATTGTTACTAAATCTTCTCTGTCGCCGCTAGACACCCACATCCAGCTGAGTGCAGAGGTTAGTATTTCAATCCCCCATTTTTTAAGGTTTTAATAGCACAGCTATGATCATGCATCCAATCCCCAGGCGGCAAACTCTCCACATGCAACCGTTTCTGAACCATCACCACTTCCTCAGAATTCTCCTCAACCAACACCTGAGCTGTCCAATCTCCAGGAGGCAAACTCTCCACATGCAACCGTTTCCGAACTATTTAATCAGAATTCTCTTCAACAAACACCTGATCTGGAGGAGCAATTTGATGACCAAGACTACCAGACTCCACCTTCTCCACCTGCTTCTCCTCCTGTGGAGCATCATCCTCAGGCGGTGTGTCGTCGTGGCACTAGAGGTCGATACCTAACGGTGAAGTGATCTTATTCAAATGTGTAATACCTCCAGTGTTAGCGGCTGGATACGATCAACCTTTATTCGCGGCTGAATTAGAACCACTCCATCCTTAGAGATCTACCTCCAGTGTCAGTGGCTGGATATGGTCAACCTTTTACCGTTGTTCATTATTTTCATTTCACTGCAATCTTTTCATTCCGCGAAGGACAAAATTCGGGTCCTTCTTTTACTTAATTAATCTTCGCAAAGAGTTCATGAGATGCCCTCGGCACTCACACACTCTATGCAAAGACACAATTAAGTAGGGGCAGCTGTAGTACCCCAATTTTGTCCTAAGCCTTTTAAAACAAAAAAATCAAAGAGAGGGAAAAGGTCAAAGTCAACAAAAGTCAACAAAAAAGTCAACATTTCAAAAATGATGACTTCGCAGTGCGAAGGTCACTTCGCAGTGCGAAGTCTGCGATTTTTCTGCAGATTTTTGGTTTCTTTGATTTAATTCCAGAATTTGTTGCACATCATTTACATATTTATTTTAATCAGCATTCATGGCTATTTGGGCAAAGCAAAACCAGAATTGAGAGACTTGCCATTAATGCCAAGGAAAGAAGCTTTTTCTTCCAACCTAGCATGTGACAAGCAAGTGGGCTTGCTCTTGGGCAGCTCTTGTCCCTCCCAAGTGACCTGTTAACCACCCCAAGGTTGCCAGCCACCTGCTTGAAGACTTTCCTCCTGCTTGCTCCCCCAAAACCAGTCAAACCCAGCTGGTTTTGCACTTGAAAAAGTCATGATTGCTTGCCCTGTTTTGCAACACACCAGCCATATGTAGCCTTTTGCATCCCCCAACCTCTGCACATCACAGTGCACGTTTTTATTGATCAACCATTGAGATTGCAAGGATCAATCCCCAAGCTTAGCCAATTGCAATCCAGCCATGTTTCTCATCATTTCTATCCAAAGACCATTGAATTTGTGGCTGAAATCAGTCAAGGATTTAACCCTTGGCACAAGGCAAGGTTGCCTCTATCCATTAGCATTAAATGCAAAGCCTAATAGCCTGAATTTAGCCCACAAATCAGCTAGGTCCTATGGATTTTCATCATTACTTGAGATTGCATTTTGGCCTATAAATAGAGATGCAAGGCAAGAGGAAATAGAGAGTTAATACAGCATTCAAAGAGCAATTACACACAAAGAAATACTACTCAAACAACCAGAGAAAACCAGCCAAAGCACTAGCAAAAAACCAATCAAACACAAAGCATTACAAAGTTCAAAGTTCATCACCAATATTCAAAAACCTTTGCAAGAACCTTCAACCAATCCAAGTTCATTGCAGGTGGAGCTTTGCTAAGGATCTCTGTAAGTTTCTAAGCCTTTGTCTTGCATTTTCAATTGTGCTTGCATAGCAATTTTGGTCCAAAACCTTTTTGTTTTAAAAACCCCTTTTGAATTTCAAAAGAAATCCCAAGGTTTTCAAAACATCAAAACTGGTTTGTCCAGCCCTTTTCATTGCAAAAACTCAAAGCTTTTCACTCTCCTAAAAGGTCCTGAGTGTGTTCAGAAGTTGTTTCTGAACAACAGTTCAGAAACAGCTTCTGAACTCAAAAATTCGCATTGTTCGCAGTGCGAAGTCATGGTCGCAGAGCGACCATGACAGAACTCAGAATCTGAGTTTAGGCTCCCAAATGGCCAATTTTTGAGGTTCTAGCCCAAGAGCTCAGAACCTAGGAGTTTCAAAACTCATTTTATCCAAACCAGTTCAAGGATTTTGCATAATTTTGGAAAATTCGCAAGTTCGGGTAATACTTTGTGGATAACTTGCAAAACAAGTTATGTCCATAAACCCTCAAAACAACTTGAACAAACCAGCTATGTTCATCACTTTCAATCCAAACTTGAACAATAAACATTGTTCATGATTTTCAAAAACCAAACGTGAACATACGCCGAATTTGTTCGCTTTTCAAAACCGTTCGCAAAACGAGCCGAACTTGTGCGTTTTCTAACAAAATTGTCAAAACCTCTTCACTTTGGGTTTCAAACCAAATGTTTTGATAAACTTTGGGATTTCTAAAGAAATTCAACCAAAAACTTGAATGAAAAAGGGATGGTGTGACGTATGTCTCTCCATCGCCCCGATTGTACGAATGCGTGACGTATGTCTCGTCGTTCGGACAATCGTCATTCCTTTTTAAACGTATCCAACCATACCAAACCAAATCTTGGCCCCTTGTGGTCAATCCAAACCTTTTGGTCCCACGTGGCCACTAGATTCGTTCCTTCGACTCGTTTGAGTCACCTCGGTCAATGTTCGACTCGTCCGAGTCCATTGTACCCGTTCTTGATCCCATTGGATCAATCGAACAATCCCTCGACTCGTTGGAGTCACCTCGGTCAATGATCAACTCGTTTGAGTCCATTGCACCTATTTTGGTCCCATAGCGACCAACTCAACCCCTTTTACCCAACGGACATGCCTTTTAACATTCTAGCGCGATTCATAAACAAACGTTTAATAAGTCTCCCATGCGCGAGCATACAAGCAAGACGCTTAATAAGTCTCCCATGCGCGAGCATACAAGCTACGTTTAATCGCAAGAATTCGGTTAAAACATCGTCCATTTAAAATTAACCAACACCATGTACGTTTTTCTACCAAAGAACTACGTACGCTTTGAATTCTCCGACTACCGGGAGATACGTAGGAGCAAGATCGACATCTTGTCAAGCGCAATAATAAAAAAAACTTTCTTTTTCCCTTGCATCATATTTTTTCTTTTTCCCTTTTGACATAGATAAGCATGCGCGCAAAACATTTAAAAACAATTTGAGCTTTAGCCAAATAGAAGGTTCCCGTTGAGTACAACGGACGTGAGGGGTGCTAATACCTTCCCCTTGCGTAATCGACTCCCGAACCCGACAATGGTTGCGATGACCAGTCCTTTTCCTCATCGTCAAGGGTTTTATTATCGTTTCCCTTCAAACAAAAAACTTAAGGGTTTATCAACGTTCCCTTTACACAAAAACTTTGGTGGCGACTTCATAAGGCCCTCCGAGCGTTCGCGGACGTCCTCGGAGGATTGCGCGTTTTTTAAATGAGGTGCGCACAGTGTGGATCAGAACATGTTCAGACTCATCAAACAATGTACTGTGGCTAAGGATTCCTGGGAAATTCTAAAATCAACTCATGAAGGAACCTCTAAAGTCAAGATGTCCAGACTCCAGTTGTTGACCACTAAGTTTGAGAACCTGAAGATGAAGGAGGATGAAAATATCCAGGATTTCTACATGAATGTGCTGGATATGGCTAATTCCTTTGATTCTCTTGGGGATAAGATGTCAGATGAGAAGTTAGTGAGAAAATCCTCAGGTCCCTGCCCAAAAGATTTGATATGAAGGTGACAGCAATTGAAGAGGCTCATGATATTGCCACTATGAAGCTTGAGGAGCTGATTGGGTCATTGCTCAATTTTGAAACTGCCTTCTGTAAACAGACTGAGAAGAAAGGAAAAAGTGTAGCTTTCAGTGTGAGTTCTGAAGCTGATGATCAACAAGAGTCTGATGAGGATGACTTATCAGAAGCTCTAGTGTTGCTGGGAAAACAATTCAACAAGATTCTGAAGAATGTTGACAGAAAAGCCAAAGCCAAAGGTCAGAATTTCAGATTCAACAAAAAGAAGCAACAAACTGATGTGAAAAAGACCAAGTCTGAGGAGAAAAGTAATCAAGCTAAAGGTGTGCAGTGCTATGAGTGTGAAGGTTTTGGACATATCAAATCTGAATGTCCTAATTTTCTTAAGAAGCAGAAGAAGAGCCTAGTTGTTGCATGGTCTGATGATGATTCTGAAGAAGATGCTGTAAGTGAATCTGGTATGTGTGATACTGGTTTGGTAGTAAGATCAGGAGCTATCTTGAAGAAGGAAGCTGTTTTAGAGTCCGAGACCTTTTCAGAGTCTGACTCAGTCTGAAGCTTCATCTGTGTCTGAAGCTGCTAAAACCTCATATGATGAACTAGCTGACAATTACAAGAAGCTATATACCAGAAGTGCTGAGGTTTGCAAACAAGTTTTGGATCAGAAGGAGACTATTTTTCAACTGGAGGCTGAAAAAGGAGAACTTCTAGTGCAGAATTCAGAATTAAAAGCAGAAGTAAACCAACTTAAATCCCAACTTGATCAGATGAAGAAGTAAGTTAGGATGATGAACTCTGCTACTGATAAGTTGGAGGAGATTCTAGATGTCCAGAAGCAAGGAAAAACTGGGTTAGGTTATGTTGATCAGAGTCTGAAGCTCAAGGAGAAAAATCTTGTTAGTCAGTTTGTTCCTGCTACTCAAACTCATGATTCTATGGTTGGAACATCAAAGAGGAGACCTCAGAAACAAGCCAAGATGCAAGCCCAGATGCAAGCTCAGAAGAGACCTCAGATGCAAGGTCAGAAGCATGTTCAGATGCAAGGTCAGAAACATGTTCAGATGCTACCTCAGAAGCAACCCCAGAAATTTTTCAGAAACAGAAGGAGGAGAAATCATCCATGGATCTGTCATCATTGTGGAAAGAAAGGGCATATCAAACCATTCTGTTTCAAACTTTATGGCTATCCTGAACATTTCCAATATAGAAGAGTGCAACCAGCTGCTATCAGACACAATGGTCAGAAGGTGTGGAAGCCCACAGTTCAGAATGTAGGCCTTATAGCTCATACTTCTTTGAGAGCCACTTCAAAAGAAGACTGGTATTTTGATAGTGGGTGTTCAAGGCATATGACTGGTGTGAAGAGGCTGCTGAGCAATATCAGATCATACTCCAGAAGTTATGTGACATTTGGAGATGGTGTGAAAGGTCAGATTCTGGGTATTGGTGATTTGATCAGTGAAGGGTTGCCCAAACTTAATGATGTGCTACTGGTGGAAGGATTAACCTCTAATCTGATCAGTATTAGCCAACTTTGTGATCAAGAATTGAAGGTTAATTTCAACAAGCTAGAGTGTATTGTTACTGATCAGGAAGATAAGATTCAGATGAGGGGCTGCAGATCCAAAGAAAACTGTTATTTATGGGTTTCTGAAGAAGAAAGAAGTCTGACTTCTTGTCTTATGAGCTCAGAAGAGGAAGTCAAGCTCTGGCACCAGAAATTGGGTCATCTGCATCTGAAAGGCATGAAAAAAATCCTAAGTATTGAAGCTATCAGAGGTGTACCTAATCTAAAGATCAATGAGGACAATGTTTGTGGTGATTGTCAAATTGGTAAACAAACAAGAAAGTCTCATCCCAGATTAGTTCATCAGGTAACTACTAAAGTACTAGAACTTGTTCATATGGATTTAATGGGGCCTATGCAAGTAGAAAGCATTGGAGGAAAAAGGTATGCATTTGTAATGGTAGATGACTACTCAAGATTCACATGGATCAGTTTTGTCAGAGAAAAGTCTGATACTTTTGAAGTATTTAAAGATATGTGCATTCAATTACAAAGAGAGAAGGATTGTGGTATTGTCAGAATCAGAAGTGACCATAGCAAAGAATTTGATAACAAGAGTTTCTCAGAATTCTGTACTTTTGAAGGTATAAAACATGAATTCTCTGCACCTATAACTCCCCAGCAAAATGGTGTAGTTGAGAGGAAGAATAGGACTTTGGCAGAATGTGCAAGAGTAATGCTGCATGCTAAGAAACTTCCATATATGTTCTGGGCTGAAGCAATGAACACAACATGTTACATATACAATAGAGTCACTTTGAAAAAGGGAACAACATCTACATTGTATGAACTGTGGAAAGGAAGGAAGCCTACAGTCAAATATTTCCATGTTTTTGGGAGCAAATGCTACATTTTGGCTGACAGAGAAAATAGGAGAAAATTGGATCCTAAGTCTGATGAGGGCATATTCCTGGGTTATTCAGTAAACAGCAGAGCTTATAGGGTGTTTTATTCCAGAACCAAGGTTGTGATGGAGTCCATTAATGTGGTAATTGATGATCTGTCTGCTGAGAAAGAAAGACATGAATCTGAAGTTGTTCCAGAGTCTGAAGCATCAGAAGAACAAACTTCAGAAGCAGAAAATCATCCAGAGTCTGAAGAAGCAGATGTGCATCCAGAACATGATCCTACCAATAAAGGGCCATCAATTAGAGTTCAGAAGGATCATCCTAAGGAGCTTATCATTGGGAGCTTGGATCAAGGGGTCAGAACAAGAAGATCAGAACCAGCTGCTACTGATTCATGCTTTGTGTCAAAGCTTGAACCTAAAAATGTGAAAGAAGCCCTAACTGATGAATCTTGGATTGAAGCAATGCAAGATGAGTTGAATCAATTCAAAAGGAGTGAAGTGTGGGATCTGGTTTCAAGACCTGAAGGGTTGAATGTGATTGGCACTAAGTGGATATTCAAGATAAAACAGATGACAATGGTACTGTGGTCAGAAACAAGGCAAGGTTGGTTGCTCATGGTTATACTCAAGTAGAGGGATTGGATTTTGATGAAACCTTTGCACCTGTGGCCAGACTAGAGTCCATAAGACTACTGTTGGGTGTATCCTGCATTCTCAAGTTTAAACTATTCCAAATGGATGTGAAGAGTGCATTTCTTAATGGATACTTACAAGAAGAGGTATATGTTGAACAGCCTAAGGGTTTTGTGGATCATCAGTTTCCAGATCATGTGTACAAGTTGAAGAAAGCCTTATATGGATTAAAGCAAGCACCAAGAGCATGGTATGAAAGGCTGACTCAATTTCTTGTGGCTCAAGGATACAGAAAAGGTGGTTCTGATAAAACATTGTTTGTGAAAAATGAAGATGGGAGTCTGATGATTGCTCAGATCTATGTTGATGACATAGTATTTGGTGGGATGTCTCAGATGATGGTCAAATTATTTGTCCAACAAATGCAGTCAGAGTTTGAAATAAGTTTGGTTGGTGAACTTACTTACTTTCTTGGATTACAAGTCAAGCAAATGGAAGATACAATCTTCATTTCTCAGAGTAAATATGCCAAGAACATAGTGAAGAAGTTTGGAATGGAATCAGCTGCTCATAAGAGGACACCTGCTGCTACTCATCTGAAGCTAACCAAAGATGAACAAGGAGTATCAATTGATCAAAGTCAGTACAGAAGTATGATAGGGAGCTTATTGTACTTAACTACAAGCAGACCTGATATCACTTATGCTGTTGGAGTATGTGCAAGATATCAAGCTGATCCTAAGATGAGTCATCTGACACAAGTTAAAAGGATCCTGAAGTATGTGAATAACACAAGTGACTATGGAATCATGTATTCTCATAGTTCAAGTTCTGAACTGATGGGATTTTGTGATGCTGACTGGGCTGGAAGTGCTGATGACAGGAAGAGCACTTCAGGAGGTTGTTTCTTTCTGGGAAATAATCTAATTTATTGGTTCAGCAAGAAACAAAACTGTGTTTCATTATCAACTGCTGAAGCTGAGTATATTGCTGCTGGGAGTAGTTGTTCACAACTGGTATGGATGAAGCAGATGCTTGAAGAGTACAACATGAAACAAGGCACTATGACCTTATTTTGTGACAATTTGAGTGTTATCAACATCTCTAAGAACCCAATACAGCACAGCAGAACTAAACACATAGACATCAGACATCATTTTATCAGAAACCTTGTGGAGGACAAGATTATTCAGCTGGAACATGTGGACACTGAAGAACAAGTTGCTGACATTTTCACAAAGGCCTTGGATGCTAAACAATTTGAAAATCTAAGAAACAAGTTAGGTGTGTGTTTACATGAAGACTTATAGCAATTACTGCAAACTGGATGTGAGGAAGATAGAGTACCTGCCAGTTGTGCTCATGCTAAGTGTGATCTTGAACCTGAGTCTGAGTCTGACATGTTCTCAAGGATATGTGTTACTTATTTTGATTTTAATCCCTATATGAAGACTATTGTTTGTCATAATTTTATGGCTAAAAAGGGGGAGAAAATCTTATGTTTAAGTTCAGAATGTGTGTCATTGATTCAGAAGGTGACTAGTTTTGCTCTGATACCAAGCAGTATGTTCAGAGTTCAGAACCTTTGTATTTGTCCAGATATGATCAAGAGGGAATATGTGTCTCAGGGGGAGTACATGTGTGTTAACATCCTGAGTGAAGAGTTGTCCTTGGTCCTGAAGTGTGGAGTCTTGAAGTGTGGAGCTGAAGAACAATTGTGCACTGAGTGCTCTGATACCATTTTTCTCTGTAGATCAGTTGCAGGGGGAGTGTTGTGAAGCTGAAGTGTTTGTTTATGTGTTTGTAAAGCTTCAGGGGGAGTGTTTGTGATGATCAGGAGTTGATCAGTAATTGGTTTAAGTGTGTTTCAGTTGTTCAGAAGCTGAAACTGAGGGATTTTCATAGCACAGAGTGTGTTTGTCCGCTGCTTAGCTCTATGTTATGTGGTTGAATTGTGGAGTTCTTCATTGATGAGCTTATGTTATGGGAGATTGAAGAACTTGGATGTGTGAACATTGGTTTTAGCCAAAAATTTGCCAAAGGGGGAGATTGTTGAGTCTTTTGGTGTTGGCTGCATGTTTTGGCAAATCCAATGTGTTGATTAGAAGAATCTCCTTATTTAGAACAAATCTTCAGTTGCAAGAAATTTGATTTGAAGCTGTTCAGAAGCTCAAAATGACTTCAGAAGCTGAATGCATCATCAGAAGCACTGTAGCACTTCAGAAGCTGATCAGAGTCTGATGCCAGCTGTGCGCACCTCGTTTTAAAAAACGCGCAATCCTCCGAGGACGTCCTCGAACGCTCGGAGGGCCTTTGTGAAGTCGCCACCAAAGTTTTTGTGTAAAGGGAACGTTGATAAACCCTTAAGTTTTTTGTTTGAAAGGGAAACGATAATAAAACCCTTGATGATGAGGAAAAGGACTGGTCATCGCAACCATTGTCGGGTTCGGGAGTCGATTACGCAAGGGGAAGGTATTAGCACCCCTCACGTCCGTTGTACTCAACGGGAACCTTCTATTTGGCTAAAGCTTAGATTGTTTTTAAATGTTTTGCGCGCATGCTTGTCTATGTCAAAAGGGAAAAAGAAAAAATATGATGTGAGGGAAAAGAAAGTTTTATTATTATTGCGCTTGACAAGATGTCGATCTTGCTCCTACGTATCTCCCGGTAGTCGGAGAATTCAAAGCGTACGTAGTTCTTTGGTAGAAAAACGTACATGTGTTGGTTAATTTTAAATGGACGATGTTTTAACCGAATTCTGGCGATTAAACGTAGCTTGTATGCTCGCGGATGGGAGACTTATTAAGCGTATAGCTTGTATGCTCGCGCATGGGAGACTTATTAAGCGTTTGTTTACGAATCGCGCTTAGAATAGGTAAAACATGTCCGTTGGGTAAAAGGGTTCGAGTTGGTCGCTATGGGACCAAAATGGGTGCAATGGACTCAAACGAGTCAATCATTGACCGAGGTGACTCCAACGAGTCGGGGGATGGTTCGATTGATCCAACGGGATCAAGAACGGGTACAATGGACTCGGACGAGTCGAACATTGACCGAGGTGACTCCAACGAGTCGAGGGATCGAATCTAGTGGCCACGGGGGACCAAAAGGTTCGGATTGACCACAAGGGGCCAAGATTTGGTTTGGTATGGTCGGATACGTTGAAAATGGAATGACGATTGTCCGAACGATGAGACATACGTCACGCATTCGTACAATCGGGGCTATGGAGAGACATACGTCACACCATCCCTTTTTCATTCAAGCTTTTGGTTGAATTTCTTTAGAAATCCCAAAGTTTATCAAAACATTTGGTTTGAAACCCAAAATGAAGAGGTTTTGACAATTTTGTTAGAAAACGCACAAGTTCGGCTCGTTTTGCGAACGGTTTTGAAAAGCGAACAAATTCGGCGTATGTTCACCCTTGGGTTTTGAAAATCATGAACAATGTTTATTGTTCAAGTTTGGATTTAAAAGTGATGAACATAGCTGGTTTGTTCAAGTTGTTTTGAAAGTTTGGGGACATAACTTGTTTTGCAAGTTATCCACCAAAGTGTTACCCGAACTTGCGAATTTTCCAATATTATGCAAAATCCTTGACATGGTTTGGATAAAATGAGTTTTAAAACTCCTAGGTTCTGAACTCTTGGGCTAGAACCTCAAAAATTGGCCATTTGGGAGCCTAAACTCAGATTCTGAGTTCTGTCATGGTCGCTCTGCGACCATGACTTCGCACTGCGAACAATGCGAATTTTTGAGTTCAGAAGTTGTTTCTGAACTGTTGTTCAGAAACAACTTCTGAACACACTCAGGACCTTTTAGGAGAGTGAAAAGCTTTGAGTTTTTGCAATGAAAAGGGCTGGACAAACCAGTTTTGATGTTTTGAAAACCTTGGGATTTCTTTTGAAATTCAAAAGGGGTTTTTAAAACAAAAAGGTTTTGGACCAAAATTGCTATGCAAGCACAATTGAAAATGCAAGACAAAGGCTTAGAAACTTACAGAGATCCTTAGCAAAGCTCCACCTGCAATGAACTTGGATTGGTTGAAGGTTCTTGCAAAGGTTTTTGAATATTGGTGATGAACTTTGAACTTTGTAATGCTTTGTGTTTGATTGGTTTTTTGCTAGTGCTTTGGCTGGTTTTCTCTGGTTGTTTGAGTAGTATTTCTTTGTGTGTAATTGCTCTTTGAATGCTGTATTAACTCTCTATTTCCTCTTGCCTTGCATCTCTATTTATAGGCCAAAATGCAATCTCAAGTAATGATGAAAATCCATAGGACCTAGCTGATTTGTGGGCTAAATTCAGGCTATTAGGCTTTGCATTTAATGCTAATGGATAGAGGCAACCTTGCCTTGTGCCAAGGGTTAAATCCTTGACTGATTTCAGCCACAAATTCAATGGTCTTTGGATAGAAATGATGAGAAACATGGCTGGATTGCAATTGGCTAAGCTTGGGGATTGATCCTTGCAATCTCAATGGTTGATCAATAAAAACGTGCACTGTGATGTGCAGAGATTGGGGGATGCAAAAGGCTATATGTGGCTGGTGTGAGAGGTGAAAAGCTGCTGCAAAACAGGGTAGGCAATCATGGCTTTTTCAAGTGAAAAACCAGCTGGGTTTGACTGGTTTTGGGGGGAGCAAGTAGGAAGAAAGTCTTCAAGCAGGTGGCTGGCAACATTGGGGTGGTTAACAGGTCTCTTGGGAGGGACAAGAGCTGCCCAAGGGCAAGCCCACTTGCTTGTCACATGCTAGGTTGGAAGAAAAAGCTTCTTTCCTAGGCATTAATGGCAAGTCTCTCAATTCTGGTTTTGCTTGGCCCAAATAGCCATGAATGCTGATTAAAATAAATATGCAAATGATGTGTAACAAAAACTGGAATTAAATCAAAGAAACCAAAAATCTGCAGAAAAATCGCAGACTTCGCAGTGCGAAGTGAACTTCGCAGTGCGAAGTCATCGTTTTTGAAATGTTGACTTTTTTGTTGACTTTTGTTGACTTTGACTTTTTCCCTCTCTTTGATTTTTTTTTGATTTTTTTGTTTTTTAAAAGGCTTAGGACAAAATTGGGGTACTACAGCTGCCCCTACTTAATTGTGTCTTTGCATAGAGTGTGTGAGTGCCGAGGGCATCTCATGAACTCTTTGCGAAGATCAATTAGGTAAAAGAAGGACCCGAATTTTGTCCTTCGCGGAATGAAAAGATTACAGTGAAATGAAAATAAAATGAACAAAGGTAAAAGGTTGACCATATCCAGCCGCTGACACTGGAGGTAGATCTCTAAGGATGGAGTGGTTCTATTCAGCCGCTTACACTGAAGGTTGATCCACTGGGGATAAAGGTTGATCGTATCCAGCCGCTAACACTGGAGGTAGATACCTAGGGATGGGTGTGATCTTATCTAGCCGCTTACACTAGAGGTCGAAACACTGAGGAAAGTGATCTTATCTAGCCGCTTACACTAGAGGTCGATACCTAAAGATAGGTAATCTTTTTCAGCCGCTTACACTGAAGGTCGATTCCTAACGGGGGAGTGATCTTATTCAGCCGCTAACACTGAAGGTCGAAACACTGAGGAAGGTGATCTTATCTAGCCGCTTACACTAGAGGTCGATACCTAAAGATAGGTAATCTTATTCAGCCGCTTACACTGAAGGTCGATTCCTAACGGGGGGTGATCTTATTCAGCCGCTAACACTGAAGGTCGAAACACTGAGGAAGGTGATCTTATCTAGCCGCTTACACTAGAGGTCGATACCTAAAGATAGGTAATCTTATTCAGCCGCTTACACTGAAGGTCGATTCCTAACGGGGGAGTGATCTTATTCAGCCGCTTACACTGAAGGTCGAAACACTGAGGAAGGTGATCTTATCTAGCCGCTTACATTAGAGGTCGATACCTAAAGATAGGTAATCTTATTCAGCCGTTTACACTGAAGGTCGATTCCTAACGGGTGTGTGATCTTATTCAGCCGCCAACACTGAAGGTCGAAACACTGAGGAAGGTGATCTTATCTAACCGCTTACACTAGAGGTCGATACCTAAAGATAGGTGATCTTATTCAGCCGCTTACACTGAAGGTCGATTCCTAACGGTGAAATGGAATGGTCTTACCCTGAATAGGTGCCCGCTTTGTAATCGTCTCTAGGCGGGGCTAGTACTTAGATTATTGAAAGCGGAAAACATGATTGTATGATGCATGATATGCTTCATGTTACCTTATGCAGTATTATATGTAATGCAATATGATATGAGATAGACTCAATCAAGGATTCCTGCTGGGGAATTGGGGACAGTTTGTGAAGGAGGTTCACTGGGGAACACTTGCTTAACTGTTGATGGATGCTGGTGAATATGTGATATTCACTAGAGAATCCTTGTTGAGGATGCATGACATGATTATGAAATGCATGTGTATGAATGATTTGGATATGCATGCATGAATGAAATTGACATGATGCATGTATTATGTTATTGTTGAGTATTTTGTAGTTGGCTGCATGTTTTGGCAAATCCAATGTGTTGAATAGATGCATCTCCTTATTTAGAACAAGTCTTCAGTTGCAAGAAACTTGATTTGAAGCTGTTCAGAAGCTGAAAAATCCTTCAGAAGCTGAAATGTGAGTCTGATGCCCGCGTTGACTTTTGTTGACTTCTTCAGAAGCTGCATTTTTACAAGTTATTTTGGCGCGAATCTTGGCGAGATTTATCAAGGATTTATTCTCGCATGTTGCTTCTAGATTGCTGATTAATTTGGAGGAGATTTAATGAAGAATTGGCATGGATTTATGAATGCTCGTATTTTTCTGTTGCAATCTTATGAAGATATTTTCCTGGTTTATTTGTTTCCTTATTGGATTACTCATAATTCAGAAACAAATCTAATTCAGAAGATTTGGAGCATAATTAAGAGACTTCCTGAAGATTTGGTTTGTTTTTATGAAAACACGTATTTTCCTGATGGTATCTTTCACAGATACATTGAAGATTTATATGTTTCCTTTTCAAGCCTTGCATAATTCAGAAACATATCTATTTGAGAAGATTTAATTCAGATTAATGTTGCTTGCTGAAGACTATATAAGGAGTGCTTTGCTGCTATTCAAGAGACAGTGATTTAGAGAGAAAAAAATCAGAGAATTGAGTCTTAGTGTGTGTAAGCTTTTTAAGCTTTGTTTTGTGCACCACTCATATGTTTTGAGTTGGTTTAGGTTTAATTGAGTTGTAATTCATTCAAAGCTTTTAAGAAAGAATGAAGTTTTTGTTTTGAAGTGTGTTCTTCAAAAACTGGGTAGTTTTGTTTTCAGAACTGGGTTTAGTTCAAGGGTTGTTCAAGTAACTGGGCTGTTACTTGAATAGGAAGTTAGTGGACTCTAATACTCATGCGTGGGTAGAAATCTGACTAGGTGGAAGTTGATTGCTTAGGATAGGAACTGGGGGGGTCAGTGTCTGAGTCTTAAGGATTAATTCCAATAGTGGATTTCCTTCCTGGATTGGTAATCCCCCAGAGTAGGAGGTGTTTACTCCGAACTGGGTTAACAAACCTGTGTGTTCTTTTTATTTTCTGCACTTTATTTCTGCTCCTGAACTGTGTTTTGTTCATACTCTGTTTTAGTTCTGAATCTGCTAATTTTTACTCAGAACCAGTTTAATCAGAACCAGTTTAACCTCCTTACCAGTTGCTAAGCCAGAAATTTCAATTGGCATCAGAGCAGGCACCCTGCCTGTGTTTTGGGTGAGTTCCAGGGGTATTTATTTCTGGCATAATGAAGAAGAAGACAGGATCTGATGAGAAAAGCAGTCAATCCAAAGGTGTTCAGTGCCATGAATGTGAAGGATATGGTCACATTAAAGCAGAATGTCCCCCATACCTCAAGAGACAAAAGAAAAGAACATCATCAGAATCTGAGTCAAGTGATGGAGAATCATCCTGTGAAGATCTGGCTACCTATTACAAAAATCCAGCTGAGTTTTGCAAAAAGTTGCAATGTCAATTTGTTGAAGTGTGCAAGCAGATGAAAGAGCAGAAGAAAATTAATACTCAACTTCAGATTGAGAGGGATGAACACTTAGAGAAGATTTCTGCTCTCAGTAATGAGGTAATCCAACTCAATTCACAACTTGATCAGATGAAAAAGCAAGTTAGGATGATGAACTCTGGTACTGATAAGTTGGAGAAAATTTTAGAGAATCAAAAACAAGGAAAAACTGGTTTAGGTTTTGTTGATCAGACTCAGAATACCAAACAGATGAATCCAGTTAATCAGTTTGTTCCTGCTACTTAGACTCATGATTCTATGGTTGGAACATCAAAGAGGAGACCTCAGAAACAAGAACAGATGCAAGGTCAGAAGCAAACTCATATGAGACCTCAGAAGCAAGTTCAGATGCTGCCTCAGAAGCATGCTCAGGTGCAACCCCAGAAATGTTTCAAAAATAAAAAGAGGAATCATACTTGGGCCTGTCATCATTGTGGTAAAAAGGGTCACATTAAACCTTTTTGTTACAAATTGCATGGTTATCCCAAACATTTGCAACACAGAAAAGTTGAACCAGCTGTGAACAAGAGCAAAATCAAGAAAGTTTGGAGACCTAAGAGTGAAGGTATTGCTCAGAATCTGAACAAAGGAAAGGGAAAGGCTGTTGCTGATGACAGCAAGCCAATTCCTGTAGCACAGAAGAATTCTGGTGCTGGACCATCCAAAATCTGGAGCAAAGTTCCTGTTCCTGATCAGAAGGTACTATTTTCTTGTGAATCTGAAGAGGCTAGGACTTATGTTCAGAAAAGAGTTGCTGGGAGGAATGTTTTTGGTTGTGGTTCTTCAAATGTTAGTCAGCATAAGGATTTATAGCAATTATTGCAAACTGGATGTGAGGAAGATAGAGTACCTGCCAGTTTTGCTAATGTTGAATGGGTGTCTGATCCTGGGTCTGAAGTTAATGCTGGGACTGATTCAGATGATGTATGTGCAGTGTTTAAACCCTATGTTAAACCTGTGGTTTGTCATAATTTTGTGGCTAAAAAGGGGGAGAAAAACCTATGTTTAAGATCAGACATGAGCTGTGTAGAGTGTGAGCTGTCAGTTTGTAGTTTGTGCAGTTTTAAGTATGTTGTTCAGAATTCAGAACCAATGCAGTGCACATGTGTTTAAAGGAGAATGTGTGTCTCAGGGGGAGTACAAGGTCATTAAATTCCTGAGTGTGATGTTGCAGTTCAGAAGTAAGGGGGAGTTTTTATGAGAAGCTGAGTTGCAGGGGGAGTTGTTTATGTGCTGAGAGTTTGTGTTGTGTATGTAAAGCTTCAGGGGGAGTGTTCTATGATGATTAGATATCCTGAAGTAGTGCTGAGAATGTTCAGAAGCTGCTTAGTGTGTTTCAGTTGTTCAGAAGCTGAAACTGATGGTTTATCATAGCAAACAGATTATGTTTGTCCGCTGCTTAGCTCTATGTTATATTTTTGTGGTTCTATGTTATATTTTTGTGGAGTTCTTCATTGCTGAGTTAATTTTATGGTGCTATGTTAGCCAAAAATTTGCCAAAGGGGGAGATTGTTGAGTATTTTGTAGTTGGCTGCATGTTTTGGCAAATCCAATGTGTTGAATAGATGCATCTCCTTATTTAGAACAAGTCTTCAGTTGCAAGAAACTTGATTTGAAGCTGTTCAGAAGCTGAAAAATCCTTCAGAAGCTGAAATGTGAGTCTGATGCCCGCGTTGACTTTTGTTGACTTCTTCAGAAGCTGCATTTTTACAAGTTATTTTGGCGCGAATCTTGGCGAGATTTATCAAGGATTTATTCTCGCATGTTGCTTCTAGATTGCTGATTAATTTGGAGGAGATTTAATGAAGATTTGGCATGGATTTATGAATGCTCGTATTTTTCTGTTGCAATCTTATGAAGATATTTTCCTGGTTTATTTGTTTCCTTATTGGATTACTCATAATTCAGAAACAAATCTAATTCAGAAGATTTGGAGCATAATTAAGAGACTTCCTGAAGATTTGGTTTGTTTTTATGAAAACACGTATTTTCCTGATGGTATCTTTCACAGATACATTGAAGATTTATATGTTTCCTTTTCAAGCCTTGCATAATTCAGAAACATATCTATTTGAGAAGATTTAATTCAGATTAATGTTGCTTGCTGAAGACTATATAAGGAGTGCTTTGCTGCTATTCAAGAGACAGTGATTTAGAGAAAAAAAAAATCAGAGAATTGAGTCTTAGTGTGTGTAAGCTTTTTAAGCTTTGTTTTGTGCACCACTCATATGTTTTGAGTTGGTTTAGGTTTAATTGAGTTGTAATTCATTCAAAGCTTTTAAGAAAGAATGAAGTTTTTGTTTTGAAGTGTGTTCTTCAAAAACTGGGTAGTTTTGTTTTCAGAACTGGGTTTAGTTCAAGGGTTGTTCAAGTAACTGGGCTGTTACTTGAATAGGAAGTTAGTGGACTCTAATACTCATGCGTGGGTAGAAATCTGACTAGGTGGAAGTTGATTGCTTAGGATAGGAACTGGGGGGTCAGTGTCTGAGTCTTAAGGATTAATTCCAATAGTGGATTTCCTTCCTGGATTGGTAATCCCCCAGAGTAGGAGGTGTTTACTCCGAACTGGGTTAACAAACCTGTGTGTTCTTTTTATTTTCTGCACTTTATTTCTGCTCCTGAACTGTGTTTTGTTCATACTCTGTTTTAGTTCTGAATCTGCTAATTTTTACTCAGAACCAGTTTAATCAGAACCAGTTTAACCTCCTTACCAGTTGCTAAGCCAGAAATTTCAGTTATGCATGATATGTGGGATGCATGTTGAATGCTGGGAGTTATGATTGGATGCCGAGCAAGGTCGGGCTTTTCCTGGGGATTTGTGTTTGTGATTGCCAATGATGATTGGACTCTTTGTTTTGGGTTGAGACTCCCTGGGGAATGTCAATGAGGTTTGGCTTCACGGGGATATAAGGATCATTTTGGAAGCATGATCGATATCCGGCCTTGGTTGATGGGATGTTTGGGGTGTTTTCACTGGGGAATTTTGTTTCTCTAACCCTTGGGGTCTTTGCGCTCCACGTGCCGTGAGCTATGCACTTGCCTTTGCTGAAAAGCATAAATCCCTTGGTGCAATACTTTGGGGGGAATTACCGCAATTCTTTCGAAATTTACTAAAATTCAAATAAAACAACGCTTGTTTGGTTTTTGGAAGAAATTTCCTTCGTTTATTTCCCATGTTTCAATGCATTTTTATCATGAATAAAACAAAATTTTATGCGCTAATGAGAACACAAAATAATAAAAGGAATTTTATTCAATGCAGATTTGACTTCTTGAATGGGTAAAAAATACATGAAGTGAGAAGTGATTACTTCTCTGAGGAAAAAGATAGAGAAAGACAAGAAAAAGGCAAAAAGAAAATTGTTGGTTTTGGCACAACACATGCTATTTTCCTTATGACTTCGAGATTTTTTGGAAGATGTTGACGAGACCGATTCCTCTCCTCTTGAATCTTGTCCGGAGCTTGGATGTTGCAGTCATTGCCTTTCTTCTTTTGTTATCCCCTAATTTTTGCCTGGGCTACTCTTTCGAGTTTTCAGTCCATCGGGGTGTATTTCCTTTTTTTGATGTCCTTAATTTTTGCCTAGACCACCTTTTCAGGTTTTCGATCTAGCAGGACGCTCTCTATTGCCTAAACCGCCCTTTCAGGTTTTCGATTTAGCGAGCTTTTTTTCTTTTCTTTTTCTTAGGCATAATACTTCTTGACTACATCGGAGTTTATTGAGAGTGGGAACTCTTCTCCGTCCATAGTGGTGATGATCAAGGCTCCGCCAGAGAAGGCTTTCTTTACCACGTACGGTCCGTCATAGCTGGGAGTCCATTTCCCTCGGGGATCTTTGTGGATAGGTAATATCTTCTTGAGCACTAGGTCTCCTTCTTTGAATTCTCGAGGACGGACCTTCTTGTCGAATGCTCTCTTGAGTCTCCTTTGATAGAGTTGTCCGTGACATATTGCCGTCAGACGCTTTTCCTCTATGAGATTCAGTTGGTCGAACCTTGTTTGGACCCATTCAGCTTCTTCTAGCTTGGTTTCCATCAAGACCCTTAACGAAGGGATTTCAACCTCTACGGGAAGTACAGCTTCCATGCCGTATACTAAGGAGAAAGGGGTTGCCCCAGTTGACGTGCGAATGGCTGTTCTGTAGCCATGTAGCGCAAAGGGAAGCATCTCGTGCCAATCCTTATATGTTGTTACCATCTTCTGGATGATCTTCTTTATGTTCTTATTGGCTGCTTCTACCGCACCGTTCATCTTTGGTCGGTAAGGGGAGGAAATATGGTGCTCAATCTTGAAATCTTTGCACAATTCCTTCATTGTCTTGTTGTTTAGGTTTGCCCCATTATCAGTGATGATTTTGTGGGGAGTGCCGTAACGGCAAATGATTTCCTTCTTGATGAATCGGGCTACCACTTGTTTGGTTACGTTCGCATACGAAGCTGCTTCTACCCATTTGGTGAAGTAGTCGATGGCAACGAGGATGAAGCGATGTCCATTTGACGCTTTGGGCTCGATCATTCCAATCATGTCTATGCCCCACATGGAGAATGGCCAAGGCGAGGTCATGACGTTCAGGGGAGTTGGTGGTACATGCACCTTGTCGGCATAAATCTGGCATTTATGACAAGTCTTGGCATAATGGAAACAGTCAGCTTCCATGGTTAGCCAATAATAGTCCGCCCTTAGGATTTTCTTTGCCATTGCATGCCCATTGGCATGGGTTCCAAAAGATCCCTCGTGGATTTCTTTGATGAGCATGTCCGCTTCATGTTTATCCACACATCTGAGCAGGACCATGTCGTGGTTTCTTTTGTAGAGGGTATTTCCACTGAGGAAGAACTGGGATGCCAATCTCCTGAGGGTTCTCTTGTCGGTGTGTGAGACATTTTCCTGATACTCTTGCTATACAAGGTATCGCTTGATGTCGTAGAACCAGGGTTTGTTGTCAAGTCCTTCTTCGACTGATGCACATACAACTGGTTTGTCTCTACGATCCATCTTTATGATTGGTGCTTCATTGTGGAAATTTACTTGGTACATTGATGATAATGTAGCCAAAGCATCCGCCACCTGGTTTTCTTCTCGAGGTATGTGATGGAAGTTGATTTCATCAAAATGCTCAATCAACTCTACAACCCGGGCTCGGTAGGGAATTATATTGGGATGTTTTGTTTCCCATTCTCCTTTGACTTGATAGATGACTAAGGCTGAGTCACCGTATACTTCAAGGGTTTTGATCCTTAGATCAATTGCTGCTTCGAGGCCTAGGATACATGCTTCATATTCCGCCATGTTATTGGTGCAGTCAAAGCATAACCTTGCTGTGAAGGGTTGGTATCCATTTCTTGGGGAGATTAAAACTGCCCCGATCCCGTGCCCCATGGCATTTGAGGTGCCATCGAAAGCGAGCTTCCATCGAGCTCTTGGTTCTGGCCCTTCATCATCGCTTGTGACCTTTTCGTCATTCAAAGCTACGACATCTTCATCCGGGAAGTCGAATTGTATGGGTTGATAATCCTCCAATGGTTGGTGAGCAAGGTGCTCGGATAAAACACTCCCTTTGATGGCTTTTTGAGCAACGTATTGGATGTCGTACTCAGACAGCAGCATTTGCCAACGGGCTATCTTTCCTGTGAGGGCAGGCTTTTCGAAGATGTACTTGATGGGATCCATCTTCGATATCAATCAAGTTGTATGGGTCAACATGTATTGCCTTAGGCGTCGAGCAGCCCATGCTAAAGCGCAGCAAGTCTTTTCAAGTGAAGTATACCTTGTTTCACAGTCGGTAAACTTCTTGCTTAAGTAGTAAATTGCGTGCTCTTTTCTTCCGGTTTCATCTTGTTGTCCTAACACACAACCCATTGATCCTTCAAGTACGGTTAGATATAAGATGAGGGGTTTACCCGGAACCGGAGGTATTAAAATTGGTGGTTCTTGTAGGTATTGTTTGATCTTGTCAAACGCCTCTTGGCAATCCTCATTCCAATGAACGGCTTGGATTTTCCTTAGCAGTTTGAAGATTGGTTCGCAGGTAGCTGTCGTGTGTGAGATGAACCTAGCGATGTAGTTCAATCTTCCTAAGAAACCCCGGACCTCTTTCTCGGTATTTGGCGCTGGCATTTCTTGGATAGCCTTTACCTTGTCAGGATCCACTTCGATACCTCTTTGGCTGACGATGAAACCCAATAACTTTCCGGATCTAACGCCAAATGTGCACTTGTTAGGATTTAAGCGCAGCTTGAATTTTCATAGGCGTTCGAAAAGATTTTGTAGATGGACTAGATGATCCTCCTCCGTTTGGGATTTGGCAATCATATCGTCGACGTAGACCTCAATTTCCTTATGGATCATGTCATGGAAAAGAGTTACCATTGCTCTTTGGTATGTTGCTCCGGCATTTGTTAATCCGAAAGGCATTACCTTATAGCAGAATGTCCCCCACGGGGTGATAAATGTGGTTTTCTCCATGTCCTCTAGAGCCATCTTGATTTGGTTATATCCTAAGAAGCCATCCATAAAGGAGAAGACTGAGAATTGGGCTGTGTTGTCCACCAATATGTCGATATGTGGTAGCGGGAAATCATCCTTTGGGCTTGCTCTATTCAAGTCCCGATAATCCACACACATTCTAACTTTGCCATCCTTCTTTGAAACTGACACAATGTTGGCAACCCATGTCGGATACTTGGTTACGGCTAAGAAGCCGGCATCGAATTGCTTTTTGACCTCCTCTCTGATCTTGAGAGCCATATCGGGTCGAGTTCTTCTCAATTTCTGCTTCACTGGCGGGCATTCCGGCTTGAGTGGCAGCTTGTGTACAACGATGTTAGGGTCTAAACCTGGCAAGTCTTGGAACGACCAAGCAAATACGTCCACGTACTCTTGCAGAAGCTTAATCAACTTTCCGTTCACATCCTCATGCAGGGAGGCTCCTATTTTGACCTCATTCTTATCCCCCTAGGTCCCCAAGTTGACCTTTTCAACTGATTCTTGGTGAGGTTGTATTACCCTATCCCCTTGATTTGCAAGTCTGGACAATTCTTCAGGCGGTTCATAATCGTCCTCTTCATCATCTTCCGTTTGATTAATCGGGAAATCGAAGTCATAAGGGATTAAGGCAGTGTCGTTTTTGGAGGGTGGTGTAGTACCCCAATTTTGTCCTAAGCCTTTTAAAACAAAAAAAATCAAAAAAATCAAAGAGGGAGAAAAGTCAAAGTCAACAAAAGTCAACAGAAAAGTCAACATTTTAAAAATGAGGACTTCGCACTGCGAAGCTCCCTTCGCATTGCGAAGTCTGCGATTTTTCTGCAGATTTTTGGTGTTTTTGATTTAATTCCAGATTTTGTTGCATATCATTTACATATTTATTTTAATCAGCATTCATGGCTAATTGGGCCAAGCAAAACCAGAAATGAGAGACTTGCCATTAATGCCAAGGTTGGAAGCTTTTTCTTCCAACCTAGCATGTGACAAGCAAGTGGGCTTGCCCTTGGGCAGCTCTTGTCCCTCCCAAGTGACCTGTTAACCACCCCAAGGTTGCCAGCCACCTGCTTGATGACTTTCCTCCTGCTTGCTCCCCCAAAACCAGTCAAACCAGCTGGATTTTTCACTTGAAAAAGCCATGAGTGCCTACCCTGTTTTGCAACAGCTTTTCACCCTCCCACACCAGCCAATTGTAGCCTTTTGCATCCCCCAATCTCTGCACATCACAGTGCACGTTTTTATTGATCAACCATTGAGATTGCAAGGATTGATCCCCAAGCTTGGCCAATTGCAATTCAGCCCTATTTCATCATCATTGCTATCCAAAAACCTTTGAATTTGTGGCTGAAATCAGGCTGAGCCTTGACCCTTGGCACAAGGCAAGGTTGCCTCTATCCATTAGCATTTAATGCAAAGGGATTCAGCCTGATCCTAGCCCACAAATCAGCTGGATTTTGGGGATTTCTAATGATGAAATTGATTTGGTTTTGGCCTATAAATAGAAGGCAATGCCCAAGGTTACAAGCACTTCTCATAACAGCAATTCAAGAGCATTATTCACACAAAGAAACACTACTCATTCCAGCTTACAAACACTTACAAACATCCAGAAAAAAACCAATCCAAACACAAAGCATTACAAAGTTCAAAACCTTCACCAACATTCAAAACCTTGCAAGAACCTTCAACCAATTCAAATCCATTGCAGCTGGAGCTTTGCTAAGGATCTCTGTAAGTTTCCAAGCTTTTGTTTTGCATTTTCAATTGTGTTTGCATAGCAATTTTGGCTCAAAACCTTTTGGTTCTAAAAAACCCCTTTTGAATTTCAAAGAAATCCCAAGGTTTTCAAAACATCAAAACTGGTTTGTCCAGCCTTTTTCATCCCAAAAACTCAAAGCTTTTCACTCACCTAAAAGGTCCTGAGTGTGTTCAGAAGTTGTTTCTGAACAAAAGTTCAGAAACAGCTTCTGAACTCAAAAATTCGCATGCTTCGCAGTGCGAAGTCATGGTCGCAGAGCGACCATGACAGAACTCAGAATCTGAGTTTAGGTGTCCAAATGGCCAATTTTTGAGGTTCTAGCCCAAGAGCTCAGAACCTAGGAGTTTTAAAACTCATGTTTTACAAACCAGTTCAAGGATTTTGCACAATATTGACAAATTCACAAGTTCGTATAACATTTTGTGGATAACTTGCAAAACAAGTTACGTTCCTAAACTTTCAAAACAGCATGAACAAACAAGCTATGTTCATCATTTCAAATTAAAACTTGAACAATAAACATTGTTCATGATTTTCAAAACTCAAGCATGAACATACGCCAAATTTGTTCGCTTTTCAAAACTGTTCGCAAAACGGCCGAACTTGTGCGTTTTCTAGCAAAATTGCTAAAATCTCTTCACTTTGGGTTCCAAACCAAATGATTTGATAAACCTTGGGATTTCTAAAAGAATTCTACCCAAAAACTTGAATGAAAAAGGGATGGTGTGACGTATGTCTCTCCATTGCCCCGATTGTACGAATGCGTGACGTATGTCTCGTCGTTCGGACAATCGTCATTCCATTTTCAAACGTATCCAACCATAACCAAACCAAATCTTGGCCCCTTGTGGTCAATCCGAACCCTTTGGTCCCCCGTGACCACTAGATTCCATCCCTCGACTCGTTTGAGTCACTCGGTCAATGTTCGACTCGTCCGAGTCCATTGCACCCGTTCTTGATCCCAGTGGATCAATCGAACAATCCCCCGACTCGTTGGAGTCCCCTCGGTCAATGATTGACTCGTTTGAGTCCATTGCACCTCTTTTGGTCCCATAGCGACCAATTCGAACCCTTTTACCCTAACGGATGTACCTTTTAACAATTCTAGCGCGATTCGTGAACAAACGCTTAATAAGTCTCCCAAGCGCGAGCATACAAGCTATACGCTTAATAAGTCTCCCGAGCGCGAGCATACAAGCTACGTTGAATCGCAAGAATTTGGTTAAAACATCGTCCATTTAAAATTAACCAACACATGTACGTTTTTCTACCAAAGAACTACGTACGCTTTGAGTTCTCCGACTACCGGGAGATACATAGGAGCAAGATCGACATCTTGTCAAGCGCAATAATATAAAAACTTTTTTTCCTTTCGTTTGTTTTCATCTCTTTCCCCCCTTTTACTATATTTTGACATAGATAAGCATGCGCGCAAAACATTTAAAAACAATTTAGGCTTTAGCCAAATAGAAGGTTCCCGTTGAGTACAACGGACGTGAGGGGTGCTAATACCTTCCCCTTGCGTAATCGACTCCCGAACCCGACAATGGTTGCGATGACCATCCTTTCCTCATCGTCAAAGGGTTTTATTATCGTTTCCCTTTAAACAAAAAAAAACTTAAGGGTTTATCAACGTTCCCTTTACACAAAAACTTTGGTGGCGACTTCACAAAGGCCCTCCGAGCGTTCGAGGACTTCCTCGGGGGATTTGCGCGTTTTTTAAAACGAGGTGCGCACAGCTGGCGACTTCACTGGGGAACCTGTTCCCACTAGCGAGTCAAGCCTAACCTATTTGGCTTTTAAGCCAATTGTTTTTATTTTCTTTGCGCGCCGTGTTTTTATTTTTTTCATACATGTCATATCTATGCTTTATGTTTATATTTGCTTTATTTTGCTTTATATTCATATCATATATATCAAATGCGGGGGATACTTGAGTGATGTTACTCCACATTGTTCGGGTTAATGCCGGACGTGTGAGGCTCTCTACCCTAGCTTGAGAAAAAAACTAAGTTAGAAGGAGGTTGTGTGCGGAAGCCCGCGTTGACGTATGTCCGTGAGGTAGGATGCCCAACCCCGCTTAGATGAGATTTTCACGTGGAATTAATTGAAGTCATGTCGACGTATGTCCATAGACAACCCTAATTCCATGTGAGGTCTATGAATCTAAGGACCTCTTCTTAGGAGATTTCACCATTTAGAGCCTACATGTGAGGATGGGGGAAATTCCGAACCTCCACATATTATTCATTCGCATTCGCTCATGTTTGTACATTATGTTTTATTTTAGCAGGGGCAATCAACACTTATTTGTTTATTACTTGTTTTTATGCATAATCATAGTTGGGGATATGAATGGCCAATGTGTTGAGGGGTAGCAAAATTTTCAAAAAAAAATTCAAGTACTTCGCAGTGCGAAGGTACTTCGCAGTGCGAAGTACGCGAATTTTGTCAGCCCAGCTGACCCTTCATTTACTCCCTCTCAACTACCCATTTCCACTATCTTTTTATTTATTATTTTTCCAACCGTTTTTCTTCTTTCTTTTAACTCTTAAAAAAAAAAATAGTTTTTTTGCCATAACTTCAAAAGAAAAAAAGCTCTAAAATTTGAAAAAAAAAGAGGGGCATACCCATTTTGTTAAATCTTCCTTTTTTTTTTCTTCATTCAAACTGTGTTATTCCCTTCAGAACCAGCAACAAGGTATGATTTCCTTCCCTTTTTTCTCTGTTCTTCCCTAATTCGCATTACCACTATTTGGGTTTTTAGGGTTTTTAATTTTGAAGTTTCCTTTTTTGAGTTTAAGTTGGTGATAAGCTGCATTTAGTCTTTAGTTTACTATATTAGTTTGGGATTCAGTAAATACGCAGTATAAGCAGCTGAAACCAACCTTGTTCTTTCAATTTCAAAGTTGTTTTCTTGAAACCCATTTGCAAAAATTTTTTTGAAAGAAGGAGGTTGTTAAGTGTTTCTTTTTGATACCCAGCTGTGGTTCTAAGGTCGTTATTCTACATGCATTGGATTTTAGAGAAAATGATTAAGCCAAGAGGTGTAGGTGCAGATTTCTGGGGGTTTTGCTGTCATGGTCGTAGAGCAAAGTTCAACTTCGCACTGCGACCATTTCTGGGCAACCCAGAATTGTTCGAACACCTTCGCACTGCGAACATGACTTCGCAGTGCGACTGTAGCAGAAACAGAACTTCTGTTTTTCACTGTTTTTTTTCCAATTCCATTGATTCCACCCCATATCACCTACAATCATGAACCTTGTATGCTGACTTTGTCATTTTCCTTGCAGATGGCACCGAAACCAGCAGGAAAACGCTCGAGGAGTGAGGCATCGGAATCAAGACCCCAAGGGGGTTTCGACGCCTCTCGCTTCCTAAGTCTTCGGAACCAAGAGAGATACGAAGAGCTTCTTGGCAGAACTTTCTGGCCTGAGAGACAGTTTATTATAAGTGAGAGGGGCACCTGGAGAGAGTTGGCCCGGTTGATAAACCAACGCCGGTGGAGAATTTTGGTAAACCCTCCCCTAAACCTCAACTATGACATAATCCGGGAATTTTACGCGAATGCCATTCCCATGGATCCGGAGGGGGAGTTTACATATCAGACCATGGTGCGTGGTCGGATCATTAGATTCGATCGCGACGCCATCAACACCTATCTCCAAAACCCCTTCCAATTGGAAAATGATGAGCTTTGTGCTTTCCATAAGCACCAAAACCGTGGTAATTGGAACCACGATCTCTACGCTCAGACCATTTTCCAATCCGGAAAAGGCTATGAGCTTAATGCGGCGGGGCAGCCCACAAAGGCCCTCAAGGGCAACCTCACCACCTACGCCTAAGTCATTTTTCACCTCATAGTCCACAACATAAAACCCAAAAGTCATACCTCCACCACCACCTTGGACGTGACCCCCCTAATCTACTATATCCTCACCGGTAAGCAAGTAGATGTGGCCAGGGCAATCTGCCAAGAGATTAAAATAGTGGTCGAGAGTGGCATCAAGCCACCGGCCAAGAAGATGTGCCCGCTTGCTTTCCCGGGTCTTATCATGGGACTCTGCCGGGAAGCCCGAGTAGCCATCCCTCCTCATGTGTCGGAGACCATTAAGAACCCCATTACGGACGAGTATATCTCCAGACACTGCACAGGGAGGAGAGCGGCGAGGGTACAGCAGCCACGGCCTAGACCTCCACCAGCATCAGGGGATCATCATACTTGCACTTTCATATTGGAGCAGAATGCCTCCACTCATCCATACATGACCATGATGCATGATTCCATGTATCGCCTTCAGAGGCAGCTGGGTAGGCCGACAAATCCTGATGATCAGATACCGACACCCCAGATGTTCGCAGCTCATGGTCGTTGGCCCGGGGATAGGCCAGAGTATGCAGAGGCTGGAGGCAGTGGTACAGCGGCCGGAGGCCAGGGAGGGGATGATGAGGATGATGAGGACGAGGATGACGAGGATGAGGAGACTGAGGATGATGAGACTTTCACTCCTTGAGTGACCCTTTTTATTTATTTATGCTTTCTCATGTTTTGTTGTCATTTTTCTCGTACACTCTTTAGAGGTTTCTTTTGTTTGATACTTTGTAGCTATATTTGTACTCTTGTTTTATTATTCGAGTACTTTTGCTTTTATTGCCTAGCCTTTGCATCATCACCATGCCTACTTATTTTTAATATGTGTGAATGTTGAAATTTTTTGTTATCTATCATTGGTAATTTGACAAGTCTTTCCGCAACAGAATAAGCCAAAGTTTTTAACCATAGACGAATGGTAGTGATAAATGTGATTAATTTTCGCAAAGCTAAAATGGATGTTTCCTATTTTCTTTCCCATGATTAAACTTGAAAGGAGAATGTATATTCCATACCAAATTATACCATACAATTTACGTTATTTAATATGTTTGTTCTATGAACCATTTTAGAACCAGCCAGATGTGAGGAATCCTCAAAGTTATCATAATACATATGCAGGAGACCGACATTTTTGTTTAGCTCGATCTTTTTATGTTAAATCTGAATTTTGTTTTTTAATTACATAAAAGTATTGACATGATCAAGGTATTTGTTTGAAAACGAGAGAAAACAATCAACCACAAACAGCCCACCCTGTGAGAAGTGAGTACTTGTTAAACCCCTTCGAGCCTAACAAATCAGAATTTTTAACTATGAACTGCCAACTTTCATAAGCTCAACTGCTTAATGAGATTGCCGGAGTTTGTAAAAAAAAATATTTTCAGTTCATAGTTAAAACATCACTGAATTCTGATAATTTCCTTTCAATTTTTTGAACCCTTAAAACATCATGATTAGTGTCCCTTGCCAAAAGAGGAGGGAACATTCAATTAGGGTATCGTACTGAAACAAGTTGGGAAAAAGGGGAAGGTTGTGAAAGTCAAGCAACGTTGAATTTCTTAATTGATCTTGACGACCAAAGAAAAGAAAAAGAGAAAGAAAAGCAAACCAAGAAAAAGAAAAGAAAAAAAAGAAAAAAGAAGATCGATAAAATCCAAGAGTTGTCGGGATCAAAGAGAGAGCGTTTGTAAGCCGCCAAAAAATGGTGATTTGAACAAGAAAAGGTATAAGTTAGGAAGAATGTTCCCTCTCGCTTGGCCGTTTGAATTCAAATTCCCCACATATGACATTTCTTTTGTAACCCAGCCAAATTACAACCCTTAAAGACCTTTTGATCAATGCTTTCATGTTTTTAAGAAACAATAATTGGATGGACACATAACTCGATCGGAATGTTAGCAAACTCGCCGGATGAGTGTTCATTACCCGATCACATTAATTTTCAGTCTGTTCTTTTTACTTAAATGAGTGATTAGGTTGGTTCATGGATAGACATGTTATTGATTTGAACTGTACGATATAATTTTTGTGTGGTATTTATTTCGAATTTTTTCAATGCAATCTCGGAACAATGGGGCATTAAAAATGCATGCGAAAGTTTCATATCAACCAAAATCAAAAAGCCCGACCTCGCTCGGCAACCAAAATCAAAAAGCCCGACCTCGCTCGGCAACCAAAATCAAAAAGCCCGACCTCGCTCGGCAACCAAAATCAAAAAGCCCGACCTCGCTCGGCAGCCCAAAATCAAAAAGCCCGACCTCGCGCGGCACCCAACAATATAACCCAATATTCATTAGTATCCCCAGCAATAAAGCCCAATTTCCATTGGCGCCCACAATTTTAAACCAAAACCTGATTGCACCCGGTGCACAAATCATTCAAAGCCCAACCACGCTTGGTACTCTCCCTACAATTTACAAAGAGCCCAATTGCCGTTGACATTCCTCAAACACCCAACAAAAGGCCCAATTGGCATCAGCAATCCCAAACACGATTAAAGGAACTACACCTTTGAGGCAGATAAACCTCGCAGGCCAAGCACGGTTAATTACTAAAGGAATTTCTGGTCATCGGTAAATCAAAAAGGAATATCCCCGTGGAATCAAGAGCCTGAAGGGACGATTCAAGCAGGACTGACCAACCAGAGCACAAGCATCCCCAGCGGAACCATCAGTTCTGCTCCTCAGCGGTTTAGCACGATTTACACAGCGGATTAACAATCCTCACGAGGTATTTATCCTTTATCAATTATCACGGTCTTACTCCGTCCATATTCAAATGTATCCCCTAAGACGTCATCCCCGCAAGGATTACCGATTGTTTATACCGGTCCACTTTTTACCTTGCCGGTCTAATCTCATCCCCACGAGTTTATCAGTCGTACAAGAGGAACAAAATTCCCCAGTAAGCACCCTAAACGTCCAAACATCAACCAAGGCTGGATATCGATCATGCTTCCGAAATGATCCTTATATCCCCATGAGCCAAACCTTATTGACATTCCCCAGGGAGTCTCAACCCAACAAAAAGTCCAATCATCATTGGCAGACAAACACAAATCCCCAGGACAAGCCCGAACTACACCGGTTTTGATCCCATTTGGGTATGTAGGCAAAGGACCTCGTCCTTCCAAACCAAACAAACAAAAAGTCCAATCATCATTGGCACAACCACAACCAAGACCGACCTTGCTCGGCACCCAATCATGCATCCCACATATCATGCATAACATAATTCATGCATCATGTCAGTCATTCATGCATACATATACAAATCATTCATACACATGCATTTCATAAATCATGTCATGCATCCTCAACAAGGATTTTCCAGTGAATATCACATATTCACCAGCCTCCATCAACAGTTAAGCAAGCGTTCCCCAGTGAACCTCCTTCACAAACTGTCCCCAATTCCCCAGCGGGAATCTTTGATTGAGTCTATCTCATATCATATTGCATTGCATATCATACTGCATAACATGGAGCATAACATGCATCATACAATCATGTTTTCCGGCTCAAAGCTAGGCACCTATTTAGGGTAAGACCATCCCTGTTTAGGAATCGACCTTCAGTTTTAGCGGCTGAATAAGATTACCTATCCTTAGGTATCGACCTCTAGTGTAAGCGGCTAGATAAGATCACCTTTCCTCAGTGTTTCGACCTTCAGTGTTAGCGGCTGAATAAGATCACTCCCCTGTTTAGGAATCGACCTTCAGTGTTAGCGGCTGAATAAGATTACCTATCCTTAGGTATCGACCTCTAGTGTAAGCGGCTAGATAAGATCACCTTTCCTCAGTGTTTCGACCTTCAGTGTTAGCGGCTGAATAAGATCACTCCCCTGTTTAGGAATCGACCTTCAGTGTTAGCGGCTGAATAAGATTACCTATCCTTAGGTATCGACCTCTAGTGCAAGCGGCTAGATAAGATCACCTCCCTCAGTGTTCGACCTTCAGTGTTAGCGGCTGAATAAGATCACTTCACCGTTAGGTATCGACCTCTAGTGTAAGTGGCTAGATAAGATCACCTTTGCCCTTAAGAGTCTACCTCCAGTGTAAGCGGCTGGATACGATTACCTTCATCCCCATTGGATCTACCTCCAGTGTTAGCGGCTGGATACGATCAACCTTTCCAAATCATTGCATTTGCATATTTTACTTTCACTGCAATATTTTCATTCCGCGAAGGACAAAATTCGGGTCCTTCTTTTACCTAATTGATCTTCGCAAAGAGTTCATGAGATGCCCTCGGCACTCACACACTCTATGCAAAGACACAATTAAGTAGGGGCAGCTGTAGTACCCCAATTTTGTCCTAAGCCTTTTAAAACAAAAAAAATCAAAAAAATCAAAGAGGGAGAAAAAGTCAAAGTCAACAAAAGTCAACAGAAAAGTCAACATTTTAAAAATGAGGACTTCGCACTGCGAAGCTCCCTTCGCACTGCGAAGTCTGCGATTTTTCTGCAGATTTTTGGTGTTTTTGATTTAATTCCAGATTTTGTTGCATATCATTTACATATTTATTTTAATCAGCATTCATGGCTAATTGGGCCAAGCAAAACCAGAAATGAGAGACTTGCCATTAATGCCAAGGTTGGAAGCTTTTTCTTCCAACCTAGCATGTGACAAGCAAGTGGGCTTGCCCTTGGGCAGCTCTTGTCCCTCCCAAGTGACCTGTTAACCACCCCAAGGTTGCCAGCCACCTGCTTGATGACTTTCCTCCTGCTTGCTCCCCCAAAACCAGTCAAACCAGCTGGATTTTTCACTTGAAAAAGCCATGAGTGCCTACCCTGTTTTGGAACAGCTTTTCACCCTCTCACACCAGCCAATTGTAGCCATTTGCATCCCCCAATCTCTGCACATCACAGTGCACGTTTTTATTGATCAACCATTGAGATTGCAAGGATTGATCCCCAAGCTTGGCCAATTGCAATTCAGCCCTATTTCATCATCATTGCTATCCAAAAACCTTTGAATTTGTGGCTGAAATCAGGCTGAGTCTTGACCCTTGGCACAAGGCAAGGTTGCCTCTATCCATTAGCATTTAATGCAAAGGGATTCAGCCTGATCCTAGCCCACAAATCAGCTGGATTTTGGGGATTTCTAATGATGAAATTGATTTGGTTTTGGCCTATAAATAGAAGGCAATGCCCAAGGTTACAAGCACTTCTCATAACAGCAATTCAAGAGCATTATTCACACAAAGAAACACTACTCATTCCAGCTTACAAACACTTACAAACAACCAGAAAAAAACCAATCCAAACACAAAGCATTACAAAGTTCAAAACCTTCACCAACATTCAAAACCTTGCAAGAACCTTCAACCAATTCAAATCCATTGCAGCTGGAGCTTTGCTAAGGATCTCTGTAAGTTTCCAAGCTTTTGTTATGCATTTTCAATTGTGTTTGCATAGCAATTTTGGCTCAAAACCTTTTGGTTCTAAAAAACCCCTTTTGAATTTCAAAGAAATCCCAAGGTTTTCAAAACATCAAAACTGGTTTGTCCAGCCTTTTTCATCCCAAAAACTCAAAGCTTTTCACTCACCTAAAAGGTCCAGAGTGTGTTCAGAAGTTGTTTCTGAACAAAAGTTCAGAAACAGCTTCTGAACTCAAAAATTCGCATGCTTCGCAGTGCGAAGTCATGGTCGCAGAGCGACCATGACAGAACTCAGAATCTGAGTTTAGGTGTCCAAATGGCCAATTTTTGAGGTTCTAGCCCAAGAGCTCAGAACCTAGGAGTTTTAAAACTCATGTTTTACAAACCAGTTCAAGGATTTTGCACAATATTGACAAATTCACAAGTTCGTATAACATTTTGTGGATAACTTGCAAAACAAGTTACGTTCCTAAACTTTCAAAACAGCATGAACAAACAAGCTATGTTCATCATTTCAAATTAAAACTTGAACAATAAACATTGTTCATGATTTTCAAAACTCAAGCATGAACATACGCCAAATTTGTTCGCTTTTCAAAACTGTTCGCAAAACGAGCCGAACTTGTGCGTTTTCTAGCAAAATTGCTAAAATCTCTTCACTTTGGGTTCCAAACCAAATGATTTGATAAACCTTGGGATTTCTAAAAGAATTCTACCCAAAAACTTGAATGAAAAAGGGATGGTGTGACGTATGTCTCTCCATTGCCCCGATTGTACGAATGCGTGACGTATGTCTCGTCGTTCGGACAATCGTCATTCCATTTTCAAACGTATCCAACCATAACCAAACCAAATCTTGGCCCCTTGTGGTCAATCCGAACCCTTTGGTCCCCCGTGACCACTAGATTCCATCCCTCGACTCGTTTGAGTCACTCGGTCAATGTTCGACTCGTCCGAGTCCATTGCACCCGTTCTTGATCCCAGTGGATCAATCGAACAATCCCCCGACTCGTTGGAGTCCCCTCGGTCAATGATTGACTCGTTTGAGTCCATTGCACCTCTTTTGGTCCCATAGCGACCAATTCGAACCCTTTTACCCTAACGGATGTACCTTTTAACAATTCTAGCGCGATTCGTGAACAAACGCTTAATAAGTCTCCCAAGCGCGAGCATACAAGCTATACGCTTAATAAGTCTCCCGAGCGCGAGCATACAAGCTACGTTGGATCGCAAGAATTTGGTTAAAACATCGTCCATTTAAAATTAACCAACACATGTACGTTTTTCTACCAAAGAACTACGTACGCTTTGAGTTCTCCGACTACTGGGAGATACGTAGGAGCAAGATCGACATCTTGTCAAGCGCAATAATATAAAAACTTTTTTACCTTTCGTTTGTTTTCATCTCTTTCCCCCCTTTTACTATATTTTGACATAGATAAGCATGCGCGCAAAACATTTAAAAACAATTTAGGCTTTAGCCGAATTGAAGGTTCCCGTTGAGTACAACAGATGTGAGGGGTGCTAATACCTTCCCCTTGCGTAATCGACTCCCGAACCCGACAATGGTTGCGATGACCATCCTTTCCTCATCGTCAAAGGGTTTTATTATCGTTTCCCTTTAAACAAAAAAAAAACTTACGGGTTTATCAACGTTCCCTTTACACAAAAACTTTGGTGGCGACTTCACAAAGGCCCTCCGAGCGTTCGAGGACGTCCTCGGGGGATTTGCGCGTTTTTTAAAACGAGGTGCGCACAGGTGGATTTGTAGATCTGCATGAGTATGATTTTTTTTTTTTTAGGCTTTTTGTAGAAATTTTTTTTTAAAACAAATGCAAAAAAGAAAAAGACTCAAATGAACATAAAAGAGTGATTTTATTCATGATTGAAAATAACTTTAAAACATGGGGGCCCCACACGACTAATCATTTGCCTTGGGCAGAGCTAAATGATTTTTTTTTAAAAGTAAAACAAACATGGTTTATTACTTGATCTTGGTAATGATCTCGGGAATTGCGATAGCCCTCCAATTGTTCAAAGCTTCATGCGAAGCGCAACGGTACACCAAATCAGGCACGTCTTCATCTACGTCTTCAAGTAGAGCCACTTGACCTTCATTGATAAATCCCGCACTGATGAATGTTTCTGAAATGGGGAGGATCCCTTGCTTTGGAGGCTTTGAGGAAGTTTCGGCTGATGGATAATATCCCAAACCGAAGCGATTTTTCTTCTCCGGTATGTCCATTAATTTGCCCCATCCGGCAGGTCGGCTCTCTTCTAGGGCCTCTCTTATTGCCCTCCATGATGACATGGCTGTCCTAGCCTCTTTCTTGGGCTTTGAGCTCAAAGTCACGACATTCGCCACTTCCAAAGACTGGAAGGGAACATCCACAGCTTCTTCGTCCGTTTCTATATAACGGAATGACGAGAGATGGCTTACCATCATGTCCTCTTGCCCGGAAACTACAATCATTTGGTTATCAATGATGAACTTAAGTTTCTGGTGCAGAGTAGAGGTAATGGCTCCGGCCGCATGAATCCATGGTCGTCCGAGAAGACAACTGTAAGTTGGATTAATATCCATGATTTGGAAGGTTATGGTGAAAACCTTAGGCCCGATTTGGACTGGTAAGTCGATCTCCCCTACGACGGCTCTTCTTGACCCATCGAAAGCTTTTATGACCAAGGCGCTGGGCTTCATTACTGTTCCTTCACATGATAGCTTGAGAAGGGTAGTCTTGGGCATGACATTCAAAGATGACCCCGTATCCACTAACACTCGAGAGAGGATGTGGTCCATGCACTTCACGGAGATATGTAAGGCGCGGTTATGAATATGCCCCTCGTCGGGTAGCTCATCACTGAGGATATTCTCGGTGTGCTTCCGAGCTTAGTAGTAGGGATAGCATGGAGATCTTGGAGGGAGTTTGACCCAACTGGTCAATGATTTTATACTCGCTCTTTTGGATTATCCTTAGGAACTCTTCGGCCTCTTTTTGTGGGGTTGTCTTTTGAGAGGGCCCCGCTTGGTTCTCTTTTTCCTCCACGCTCTTTTCTTTGAGCGGCTCTCCTGGTAGTACAGCTGGCGTCTTCCCGAGTTCTTTCAGAGCGAAGACTCTACCACTTCTGGTTATTCCTCCAACACCGGTAATGTTAGTGATGCTGGGCTCAATTTTGGCTAGTGGTTTTCCTTCCACATAGGCCACAGGTTGGTAATTCCATGGTACCCTCTTCGTGCTTTCAAAAGAGAAGGGTGCAGGTACGTGGAATATTATGGGCTGTATAGGCATCGGTACCTCTCTCCTTTGGTAAGGGATTTCGAGAGGTTTTGGGTCGTGAGACTCCAAGGTAGCAACGTCCATGCCGTCCTTTATATAGCCCATTTGGATCCAACCTTGGTCCATTAGCTCTTGAAGACAACTCTTCAACTTTCCGCACTTGTCCGGGTTGATTTTGCAGGCTTCACAGTTGGCGTGCATTTCCTCGAACAAACCAAAACCGGTTAAACGCTCCCTTATGATTGACAAGGGAGTCTTAACATTGGCTACCTTCTTGATTGGACCAAAGTCCTCTTGTTCTTCCACCGCATTTATAGAGGGACCCGCATGCCCCGGCAATGGGTTATTTTTTTACATTGGGGTTCTCTTCCTTGAAGGACAGTAATTTCCTGTCGATAAGGTCCTGAACCTTGTGTTTGAAAACTCTACAGTTCTCGACATTGTGCCCCACGGTTCCTGCGTGGTAATCACATTTTGCATTTGCGTCGTACCAATGTGGATATGGTGGCAACATTGGTGGTAGTAGTCTTGGCTCGACCATCCCCTTTTGGATTAGATATGGCAAAATTTGACCATAAGGCATAGGTACAGGGTCAAACTGCCTATTGTTGTAGTTGTTCCTCGGGCCCGCTTGGTTCCTTGATGGGTACCCGCTTTGTTGTTGCTGCTGTTGATTTTGTTGAGGCAACACTGCTGGTTGTCGAGGTGGAGTTGTGGGAATTACTTGAGGTGAGTAATGCCCTTGAGCCGTTGCTGCTGCCACATAAGGATAGTGGTAGTGAGGCATTTGATTTGATGGTGGGCAAGATGGTCCCACTAGAACAGCATTCGTCTCCCCCTCTTTCTTTTTGTGAAAGGTGCTAGGGGGGTCTCCTAGCTCCACTTTGAGCTTCTAGAGGGCCTTGGATCTTTCCCCTCTTTACTCCGTCCTCTATTCTTTCACCAACCATAACTAGATCGGAAAAGCCGGAAGATGTGCTTCCAATCATCTTGTCATAATATGGGCCTTGAAGTGTGCCCATAAAGGTGTCAACAAGCTCCCTTTCCAATAATGGTGGTTGTACACGAGAAGCTAGTTCTCTCCACCGTTGAGCGTACTCCTTGAAGGACTCGTTGCTTCTTTGCAGGAGGTTTTGCAGTTGCATCCTATTTGGAGCCATGTCCAAATTATATTTGTATTGCTTTAGGAAAACATCGGCTAGATCCTTCCAAGTTTGGACATGGGTACGCTCAAGCTGCATGTACCAATCCAAGGACGCTCCGCTTAAACTATCTTGAAACACATGTACCATGAGTTTCTCGTTCATTGCGTAAGCTGCCATCTTCCTACAGAACATCTGTAGATGGTTCCGAGGGCATTGTATTCCCTTGTACTTTTCGAAATCCGGTGCTTTGAACTTCGGAGGGATTACCACGTCGGGCACTAGGCACATGTCTAAAGCGTTGTGGGCACCGTACGAACTGAATCCTTCGACAGCTTTCAACCTTTCTTCCAAAACTCGATACATTTGGGTGGTATCATTGTTTTGGTGGGTGGTGTCGGGAGCAGACTGTCTTGGCTGATTATTTTCCACATCATGGGAAATCACCTCATGCTGAGTAGTGGAAGTTCCTTGAGGACGACGCTCTTCATTCCTTACGGGGATTGTGAGCGGTGGTGGAGGTGGTCCACGGCCCTCATTTTCAAATGGTGGGGTATAACCCACAGGTAAACCGTAAAGAGGCCATTGCACATTAGCCGCATCCGTTACTGGGCGAGGATTACTTTCTCGTGCCGATAGAGTTTGCATTAACTCTAGCATCTGATCCATCTTCCCCTTCATTCCATCAACCTCTTCTCTCAAAGCCGCTTGAGTTTGCTCCAAATTGTCCATGATCCTTTGTTTGTTAGCTCGTGTTCCGTACGAGTGTTGGAGATCTGGTTCTTGGACCGAGGGCTTTCGGGGTTTTCGGGCTATGATTGCTTTGAACTGTTTTTAGGGAAATGAATGAGTTTTTTTTTGAAAAATGCATGAAGATGCATGTGGATGTATGTATGCGATGAGTATGCAAAATATGCGTTTTTTTTTTTATTTTGCTTTATGAAGGAATTTAAAGGTGCACAATTAATATTAGCAATTCGAAATATTAAAGACCGGGAAATTGATTATGCTTCAAAATAAATTTGATTAGATAACATTTGTTTACAAAGTGTAACTAATGCTATTACAAATCAAATAGCCGCTCGCTTTTCGGCTTTGCTCATCTCCTCCCTATAGAAATCTATGGTGTCCTTGCAGAACTTCATAAACTTCTGGATCTCCATAGGGATGACAAAGTAGGGCATGACCATCTCGGCCTCCGCTAGCCTCTTTGGAAGTTGGGTGATTACCAAGTTCGAGAATGCAACCAATTTAGTGAAATCCTCACTTAATCGGGTGGCGTCTTGCCATACATACTCAATCACTTCCTTGCGCTGGTCTAGCTTTACTCTTGCACTTCTAATTTCATCATGTAGTTGTGCAATATGGTCCCCGTGAGCTCTTGCAATCTTGTCGAAGTATTCTTCGAATTTCTTGATGTCCGCTTCGAGACGATTTCACTTTAGCCTCCCTTGATGAGAAAGGCTCTCATGTCTTTGCCGTTGGACGCGTTCGGCTTGAAGCTGCTCTTTGTAGTCTTTAACTACTTCTTAGAGCTGTTGATTTTTCTCTTGAAATTTCAACCTCCATTTCCGTTGAGCTTCGATGGCTAGTTCGCCGAACTTCTTGAGCTCTTGGTTGGAATGCAAGATTCTTTCCAACTCTTCGTCCTTGGCCACAAGGTTGGCATCCGCACTAACCAAGCCGCCGCCTATCCAATCTCTCTTCCCTTCGGAGATTCTTAGCCGCTTTTGGCACACTAGGAGAGAATTTGTCACTTCATCTCGATCTCTCTTCGTCCTAGTGATTTCTCCTAAAGCTTGGAGGTGCTTCAATTCTAAGTCTCCATTTTTGTTTTGGAGTTCTTGAATTTTAGCTTTGAGTTCCTCCACTTTTTTGTTGGGAATGGTTGCAATAGGTTTAGGTGTAGGAGGTTTTGGAGGGCTTATGACCACAAAGGGTAACTTGATTGCTTTGACCCTCTCCTTCACCCATTGAGTATAAAGGGGTTTGACGACACAGTTTCTCTTGCAGACCCTTCCTTTGCGCACTTGGTTCCATGCTCCCCGGATTCTCTCTAGCAATGCCGGGTCTTGATCGCCTTCCCTTAAGAAGAAAGCTTCCAACAAAAGGTCATTGGGTTTATCTTCCATTGAAAAACCTAGTTGTCGGAGAGAGAGGACCGGATTGTAGTTAATACATCCCTTAGTACCGATGAGGGGTACATTAGGGAAGTCCCCGCAACTGAGGATGATTTCCGGGTCCTCTAAATTTGGAGAAAACCAATGGATGTCCTTCTCGGCGAGGGTTGTCATCCGTTGCGACCATTTGAGCTTGGCCCGGTTTTCCACAAAGTCTCGGTTTCTTGGCATGTGGGACATCATCCAAATTTGCACCACAGGAGTACAACAAGAAATTTTTCGTCCCCTTGCTTGTTCATGCATAGAGTAAAGGGTATGATAAAAATCCGCCAAAATTATGGGAACCGGATTTTTAGTCATAAATACCTCTAAAGCCGGAAAGTCTATGAAATCGTCCATGTTGGGGAATAAGACAATCCCGTAGACTAAGAGGGCTAGGATGGCGTTGAATGCTCTTCCCTCTTTGTTGGCTAACATCTCCCGAGCTTTGGCCTCCAAGAACTTTCTTGCGAATCCCTTAAGGTTTCCTCTAACTTCCAAGTTAGATGCTACTTCTTGGATGTCAAGGTATAAGGATTCGGCGATGGCTTCTAATGTGGGGTCCTTTCCCGGACCGAGATAGAGTTCATGACCCTTCATGCTACAACCCAAAATCTTCTCAAATTCTTCCAAAGTCGGCGCTAGTTGGAAGTTTAGAAATGTGAAGCACCGTAGAGGTGGGTCGAAGAATTGCGCCAAAGTGGTTAAGGCCGTTGAATCTATTCTCACGGGTAGGAGATCAAGGATTAGCCCATAGCTTGCCTCGAAAATACTCTTGTTGACCGAAGAGAGCCTTTTACTTAGAGCTAATAAACTTTCCACCCTAGGAGCTTTAATCTTGAAGGCGAGCGTATTTTTATTCCTGGAATCCATATTTCTTTTTGCTAATATTTGGTTGTTCTTTTTAAATTCCTATAAAGCAAAATGATGCAAAAATTACTTTCATGAATGCAAATGATATGCAAGGGTATGGTTTATGAAGGTTCGGAACTTCCCCCCAATCCTCACGTGTAGGCTCTAAAAGGTGAAATTTCCTAAGAAGAGGTCCCTAGAGTCATAGATCTCACATGGAATTAGGGTTGTCTATGGACATACGTCGACATGACTTCAATTAATTCCACATGAAAATCTCCTCTAAGCGGGGTTGGGCATCCTACCTCACGGACATACGTCAACGCGGGCTTCCGCTCACAACCACCATTCTAACTTAGTTTTTTCTCAAGCTCGGGTAGAGAGCCTCACACGTCCGGCATTAACCCGAACAATGTGGAGTAACATCGCTCAAGTAACCCCCGCATTTGATATATACATGATATGAATATAAAGCAAAATAAAGCAATCATAAACATAAAGCATAGATATGACATATATGAATAAAAATAAAAGCATGGCGCGTAAATAAAAACAAAAACAATTGGCTTAAAAGCCAAATAGAATAGGCTTGACTCGCTAGTGGGAAAAGGGTCCCCAGTGAAGTCGCCAGCTGTGCGCACCTCGTTTTAAAAAACGCGCAATCCTCCGAGGACGTCCTCGAACGCTCGGAGGGCCTTTGTGAAGTCGCCACCAAAGTTTTTGTGTAAAGGGAACGTTGATAAACCCTTAAGTTTTTTGTTTGAAAGGGAAACGATAATAAAACCCTTGACGATGAGGAAAAGGACTGGTCATCGCAACCATTGTCGGGTTCGGGAGTCGATTACGCAAGGGGAAGGTATTAGCACCCCTCACGTCCGTTGTACTCAACGGGAACCTTCTATTTGGCTAAAGCTTAGATTGTTTTTAAATGTTTTGCGCGCATGCTTGTCTATGTCAAAAGGTAAAAAGAAAAAATATGATGCGAGGGAAAAGAAAGTTTTATTATTATTGCGCTTGACAAGATGTCGATCTTGCTCCTACGTATCTCCCGGTAGTCGGAGAATTCAAAGCGTACGTAGTTCTTTGGTAGAAAAACGTACATGTGTTGGTTAATTTTAAATGGACGATGTTTTAACCGAATTCTGGCGATTAAACGTAGCTTGTATGCTCGCGGATGGGAGACTTATTAAGCGTATAGCTTGTATGCTCGCGCATGGGAGACTTATTAAGCGTTTGTTTACGAATCGCGCTTAGAATAGGTAAAACATGTCCGTTGGATAAAAGGGTTCGAGTTGGTCGCTATGGGACCAAAATGGGTGCAATGGACTCAAACGAGTCAATCATTGACCGAGGTGACTCCAACGAGTCGGGGGATGGTTCGATTGATCCAACGGGATCAAGAACGGGTACAATGGACTCGGACGAGTCGAACATTGACCGAGGTGACTCCAACGAGTCGAGGGATCGAATCTAGTGGCCACGGGGGACCAAAAGGTTCGGATTGACCAGAAGGGGCCAAGATTTGGTTTGGTATGGTCGGATACGTTGAAAATGGAATGACGATTGTCCGAACGACGAGACATACGTCACGCATTCGTACAATCGGGGCAATGGAGAGACATATGTCACACCATACCTTTTTCATTCAAGCTTTTGGTTGAATTTCTTTAGAAATCCCAAAGTTTATCAAAACATTTGGTTTGAAACCCAAAATGAAGAGGTTTTGACAATTTTGTTAGAAAACGCACAAGTTCGGCTCGTTTTGCGAATGGTTTTGAAAAGCGAACAAATTCGGCGTATGTTCACCCTTGGGTTTTGAAAATCATGAACAATGTTTATTGTTCAAGTTTGGATTTAAAAGTGATGAACATAGCTGGTTTGTTCAAGTTGTTTTGAAAGTTTGGGGACATAACTTGTTTTGCAAGTTATCCACCAAAGAGTTACCCGAGCTTGCGAATTTTCCAATATTATGCAAAATCCTTGACATGGTTTGGATAAAATGAGTTTTAAACCTCCTAGGTTCTGAACTCTTGGGCTAGAACCTCAAAAATTGGCCATTTGGGAGCCTAAACTCAGATTCTGAGTTCTGTCATGGTCGCTCTGCGACCATGACTTCGCACTGCGAACAATGCGAATTTTTGAGTTCAGAAGCTGTTTCTGAACTGTTGTTCAGAAACAACTTCTGAACACACTCAGGACCTTTTAGGAGAGTGAAAAGCTTTGAGTTTTTGCAATGAAAAGGGCTGGACAAACCAGTTTTGATGTTTTGAAAACCTTGGGATTTCTTTTGAAATTCAAAAGGGGTTTTTAGAACAAAAAGGTTTTGGACCAAAATTGCTATGCAAGCACAATTGAAAATGCAAGACAAAGGCTTAGAAACTTACAGAGATCCTTAGCAAAGCTCCAGCTGCAATGAACTTGGATTGGTTGAAAGTTCTTGCAAAGGTTTTTGAATATTGGTGATGAACTTTGAACTTTGTAATGCTTTGTGTTTGATTGGTTTTTTGCTAGTGCTTTGGCTGGTTTTCTCTGGTTGTTTGAGTAGTATTTCTTTGTGTGTAATTGCTCTTTGAATGCTGTATTAACTCTCTATTTCCTCTTGCCTTGCATCTCTATTTATAGGCCAAAATGCAATCTCAAGTAATGATGAAAATCCATAGGACCTAGCTGATTTGTGGGCTAAATTCAGGCTATTAGGCTTTGCATTTAATGCTAATGGATAGAGGCAACCTTGCCTTGTGCCAAGGGTTAAATCCTTGACTGATTTCAGCCACAAATTCAATGGTCTTTGGATAGAAATGATGAGAAACATGGCTGGATTGCAATTGGCTAAGCTTGGGGATTGATCCTTGCAATCTCAATGGTTGATCAATAAAAACGTGCACTGTGATGTGCAGAGATTGGGGGATGCAAAAGGCTATATGTGGCTGGTGTGAGAGGTGAAAAGCTGCTGCAAAACAGGGTAGGCAATCATGGCTTTTTCAAGTGAAAAACCAGCTGGGTTTGACTGGTTTTGGGGGGAGCAAGCAGGAAGAAAGTCTTCAAGCAGGTGGCTGGTAACCTTGGGGTGGTTAACAGGTCACTTGGGAGGGACAAGAGCTGCCCAAGGGCAAGCCCACTTGCTTGTCACATGCTAGGTTGGAAGAAAAAGCTTCTTTCCTAGGCATTAATGGCAAGTCTCTCAATTCTGGTTTTACTTGGCCCAAATAGCCATGAATGCTGATTAAAATAAATATGCAAATGATGTGTAACAAAAACTGGAATTAAATCAAAGAAACCAAAAATTTGCAGAAAAATCGCAGACTTCGCAGTGCGAAGTCATCATTTTTGAAATGTTGACTTTTTTGTTGACTTTTGTTGACTTTGACTTTTTCCCTCTCTTTGATTTTTTTTGATTTTTTTGTTTTTTAAAAGGCTTAGGACAAAATTGGGGTACTACACCAGCGTTGACTTTGGTTGACTTCATCAGAAGCTGGTTATTTTCAAGTTGTTTCTACGCGAATCTTGGCAAGATTTATCAAGGAATTATTCACGCGTATTGCTTCTAGAATGCTGGATTGTTTTGGAGAAGATTTATTGAAGATTTGGTTTATTGTTATGGAAACACGTATTTTCCTGATATAATCTTTCAAAGATACAATGTGGTTTTATTTGTTTCCTTATTGGACCAATCATAATTCAGAAACAAATCAATTTAGAAGATTGGCTACAGAATTAAGAAGAGCTACTGAATTCTATAAAAGGAGGTTGCTGCTATGTTTTGAAGACTTACGAAATACAGAGTATTATTCAGAGAATAGAGTCTTTGTTTTAAACTTAGAGTTTTTATTTGTGCACCACTCAGTTTGAGTTGGTTTAGGATTGTTATTGAGTTGTAACTTCATTTTAAGCCTGTAGGTACGAATGAAGGTTTGTTGTTGAAGTTTTATTCAAAACAGGGTAGGTTTCAGGGTTGTTCAAGTGGCTGGGTTGCAGTTACTTGAATAGGACGTTAGAGGTCTTCTAATACTCAATGTGTTGGGTAGAAATCAGAACTAAGAGGAGATTGATTGCTTAGGCTGGGAACAGGGAGTCTGTGTCTTGAGTCTTAAGGATTAATTCCTATAGTGGAATTCCTTCCTGGATTGGTATCCCCCAGAGTAGGAGGTGTTTACTCCGAACTGGGTTAACAAACCTCTGTGCCTTTTACTTTCCTGCACTTTATTTTACTGCTCTTGTATTGTGTTTACTTGTGCTCTGTTTTTGCAATCTATTGTGCCCTGCGTATTGTTCAGAACCTGTTTGGTTCAGAACCTGGTTACTCTGTCTTATTGCCTAGCCAGAATTTCAGCTATGACCAGGACTTTGGCTAGCAATTAATGCAAAAGGAAGGAAGTGACCTTGCCTTGTGATCATGGTGAAGACTTTGGCTAAATTCAGAACCAATTGGGGCTGAATTTGACAGGAAATGCTGGGAAAATGGGAAAACAGAGTGCAGGTTGCAACTTGTGATGCCCTTTGGGATTGATCTTTGAAAATTTGAGAAGACAAATAGGAAAAGGAGTGTGCTGTTTGTGCAGAGCTTGGGAGAAGCAATGGAAAACGTGTGCTGCAATGTGCAGAGGTAGGAAGAAATGCTGGAATAGAGTCAGCAGTTTTGAGACCTGGGCAAGCAGTTTCAGGACCAAGGGCTGCAGCTATCCTTGACTGGTTTTGATAAAGGAGAAGAGAGGGAAGAAATGCAGGAATGGCTTGCTGGAAAGTGCAGGTCAGAAGCAGGAAAAATTGGAAGGGATGAACTGCTGCCCAGGGGCAGCCACTTGCTTCTGACTGCATGTGCCAGGCACGTGCAGCTCTTCTTTCTTTTCTTCTTTCCTTTGTTTCTGAAGAAACGTGCTGGGCACGTGTTTCTTCCTTTCTCTTCTCTTCTTCTTTGCTTCTTCTGAAGGAACGTGCTGGGCACGTGTTCCTTTTCTTTCTTTTCTTTTCTTTCTTCTTTTGTTTTTTTGTTCTTGTTTGCTTTCTCTTTTTTTTTCTTTTTTTTTGTTTTCTCTTTTTTTTTGAAATAAACTTAAATAAATAATAAAAGTAATAATAATAATAATAATAATAATAATAATAATAGTAATAATAAAATAATAAAATGATAATAATAATATTAATAAAAAATAAAAAGAAAGATAATAAATAATAATAAATTTTTTATTATTATTTATTATTTATTAAAAAGGAAAATAAAGTTTGACTTCTCTGTTTTTTTTGTTTACTTTTTTTTTTGTTTTCTCTTTTTTTTTTTGAAATAAACTTAAATAAGTAATAAAATTAATAATAATAATAATAATAATAATAGTAATAATGAAATAATAAAATGATAATAATAATATTAATAAAAAATAAAAAGAAAGATAATAAATAATAATAAATTTTTTATTATTATTTATTATTTATTAAAAAGGAAAATAAAGTTTGACTTCTCTTTTTTTGTTGACTTTTTTTTTTGTTTTCTCTTTTTTTTTGAAATAAACTTAAATAAATAATAAAAGTAATAATAAATAATAGTAATAATGAAATAATAAAATGATAATAATAATATTAATAAAAAATAAAAAGAAAGATAATAAATAATAATAAATTTTTTATTATTATTTATTATTTATTAAAAAGGAAAATAAAGTTTGACTTCTCTTTTTTTTGTTGACTTTTTTTTGAAAAAAGCTTGGACAAAATTAGGGTACAACACAACCCTATCGGATTTAGGAGGTACATATGTGTATCTTGGAAAAGAGTGTGGCTGAAAGCATGAACTAAATTCTCTAAGCATGTTCCGTTTGCATAGAAGTGGTAAGTTATTCAAGCCTAAAAATGGAATAAATGAAGATCTGAGCAACCTCTTAGAAAAAGTAATTTCTCAGAAAAATATGCAAAATTTAAGATTTATTTTCTTTTTTTAGTTGAAGACAAGCAACAATTTAAGTTTGGGGTTGTGACGACAAGTCATCTTACTTTATTTTTAGTTTAATTTTTAGTCTTTTTAGTTATGATTTCGCCTAAATTAGAGGATTTCTAGAATAATTTCATATAGTTCAAGGGAAATTTTGTAAGGTTTTCATAATAAGTCATGTAATTCTAGTTTTCGGAAAACCAAGCAATATTTAGGTGTTTTTGATGTAATTCACTGAAAAATCATGTAATTCGGAAAAGCAAAGCACTTCATGAAGATTTGGGAAGAAAATGAATGAAGATTCAAGAGGCATCTAAAGACTTTACAAGTTGAGGAAATTCTATCTCAAGTCCCAAGGCAAATTTGGAGGAGGAAAACACTCAAAGAGACGAAGAGCAACCAAGAAACGCATTGGAAATAGTGTTGCCATGCGCCAAGGAGGTGTGTAAAATAGTGCAGAAAGGCAATATTTTTGCACCAATGCATAGTGTGCCTAGGTCCACGTGCATCACGCGTTAAGGTCCATTGAAAAAACAACATTTTGTTGTTTTTTGCTGCAGGTTTGGGGGAAAATCCAAGTTTTTCACTCCAAACCCACTGCAAAGCTTTGATTGCTAATCTTTGGAGGAAGCTTGTAATTGCTATCCTTATGTACATTTTATGACATAAGCTAAAATCCCTAAAACCTATTTTGTTAATATTAATCTTGCAAAGAATAAGGCTCAAAAAATTCAAATGCAAATTAACTCAGTCCCTTTAATTGGGAAGTTGCAGAAATTGGACATTGAGGCACAATTCATCCTTAATCAAACACTACTTTACCAAGACTTATTCTTGAAGGAAAATTCAAGGTCAGAGGTTTAGTGAAGAGGAATAGAAACCCATCATACTTTATGATCTTGTCGGACCTGCAGATCTATGGATGGTGATGGTGAATTGCCTTCAAGTGGAGGTTCTTTTCAACAGCTTCCTTCTTTATTCTCTGGAGGGGAAAATGTAGCGTGTACCTGAGAGGACACTATGAAGCTAAAGTCGATATGAGTGGTGGGTTTGTAAGGTATCTAGGATACAAACAATGAACATACCTGGATGAACCCCATAAGTTAGTATTTATAGGGAAAGTTTAGGGTTGTGGTCCTTAAACCTCTACCTAGACAGTTGTCCCGAAGAAATCATTAGATCTCTACTAAACCGTGCAAAAGACTACAAGGGTCATTATTCCAAGACGAACCAGGGGGTGTACATATTGTGGTTTCTATGTGTACCAGCTAGGAAAGGTACTTTGATCCATTCAATGATTGTGTGTCCGCGTTGTGAGTTCGTGCAAAGGGAGTCTGGATTTAAGTGGAGTGGACGCGAAGGCCTTGAAGTTGTTTGTTAAGATAATGAGGATCATGGTTCATGTGCATAGACATGCACATGGCTTTATCATGGTGGACTCCATGCACGTTTTACCTCTTTTAGGGATATTTGTTTTCTTTGAGTCAACTAAACTGGAGCACTACTAAAGTGGAGTCTACTAAAGGGATATTTGCATTTAGTATGGATATGACGTTTCAGTGAGTCACTCCCCATGTGTCTCAAAAGATTTGTTTATCAATCATATCACATTTAAAGCGTTACTTTTTCCATAAAGGTGTGATGATCGTGGAGGCGTTGTGCCTTCTTGAGCTTTTGCTCCACGAGGATGTTGTGGACCGTTTGATTACGATTTTTTATATTCTCTCGATCTTAGCCGTTAGATAGCAACTCCTTACTTTATTTTTTCTTAAACCTTTATGTAAAGAGGAGAGCTCTCTCTTTTCTGTTTTCTTCTTTTCATTCCCACCGCATTTTTTTGCTCTCAAAAGCTCTTGTGTTCAACCTCTCATTCGCTCTCATTTCCGATCAAAATTTGAAGTCCATCAATAAATCATGGATAATGACATCATATGTACCATCTAGATTTCAACAATCAATGGTTTTGTGCGACAAAGATAATCATTTGATCACTCATACATGACACTCTTAATGATCCATCAAATAAAAAATTTTAACTTTTGTTGCAATCTGTTTATACATGCCATTTTCTCTTCAATCTCTATAATATTAATATAATTTTTACAAATGCAACTTGTCTATCCAAAAATTGTTCCAAATTAAACTTCATTAAATTAGTTCAGATAAAAAAATTGAGTCATCCTGACCGAACTAAACAGCATGCAATTTTATCTTTAAATTAAATTATTTTTTCTTCAAAAATAATACAAAGTGCACTTCGGACACCCTTACCATACAAGAATAATTTTGTTTCTTAAATAAACAATCAAATATGTCTAAATGAATGAAGGAAGAAGTCAAAACCAAGAGAAAAAACAGGATGCGATTAAACACTGTTCACCGTCTTCCCCCTTTAACCCAGCCTCCCAAATCCCAAGCTTCAACCTTCAATCATTGGCCGCACAACCATTCATCATCCCCTGGTCCTTTCTCGATGCTGATTTCGTCCCCAAAGCTGCCCAAAAACAACCATTAATCCCAACCCTAAACAAACACAAAACCTTCGCCCAAGCTTTAAACCATGTCTGCGATATACCATCAAACCAGCTTCCCAAACCTAGTGTGAAAGGTAACAAAACTGCAATACAAATTCCAGAAGAGGAATATCTGGAAGGTATGGAAACCTGCAAGAATAACCTTCACGCCAGGGTCATCTGGCCCAAGGGCGCGACCCCCTTGACTACAGTGGCCCTGCGTGATAAGCTTAAGCCCATCTGGAAGTCTCTGGGGCGCTGGGGGGTTACCACGTTAGGGAAGGGCTTTTATGAGTTCTCTTTTTCCTCTGTTGAAGATGCTCGCAGCGTGCGATCAGTGGGTTCATGGAACCTGAATCCTGGGCTACTGAAATTCTTCGCTTGGACTCATGATTTTAACCCCAGTGCACAAAGAAACACTTATGTGCAGGTTTGGCTGAGAATTTACGGGTTAGGCCAAGAATACTGGAGGCCTAAGATTTTGTTCGCTATCGCAAGCAGCGTTGGAAGTCCCATTTGCATTGATTCTGTGACAGGTAAGCCAATGTTTGAAAGAACTTTTGGTCACTTTGTTAGGGTTCTTGTGGATTTAGACCTCTCAAATGAACTGACATATAGGGTGTTAGTGGAACGCAAAGGTTATGCTTTTTTTGTGGATCTTGAGTATGAAAATTTGCCTGAATTCTGTACTAATTGTAATATAGTGGGTCATCACATTAGCAAATGTAGAAAAATGGCAGATAACGAAGAGGGGAAAAAGGAGAGGGAAAAAAAACAAAAGAAAAATCACAAAGAGGGTAAAGAACCTTTTAAGGAATTTATCCCTGTTACCAGGAACAATTTAGATCATGACAAGGTTGCGGAAGTAGTGTATATTGAGACGGAACAAGATAATGTCACAGTGGGAAGGAAATCTCCAACACAAAACATTTTACCTGTAATTGAAACTATACCAGTAGATGCACAATTGCAGGTTCAGAATGGCGAAGAAAGGCCGGATGTCCAAAATCAAGGTAACAATTCAGACGAGGAGGATGGCAGCTCACAGGCCTCGGCATCTGAGTTTGTGGATGCAACACAAATGCATGAAGAAGGGAACAACTCTCAGGAGCAAGAAGCTTCAGTAAATACTCCAATCCGTATCCAAAAGGATATGGAATTTCTACACCAGTCCTGGGCTAACTTGGCTGAACAAGAGCAAGAAGAAGTCATAAGGAAGCAGGAGAATGAAAGATTGATAGATGAGGCTCTTCTTAAGGAGGACCATCAAAATATAGATGCTTCAGGATTTACATTGGTCACTAAGAAGAAGAAAACACACAAAGTAAGTCCCTCCAAACCATCTAGTTCTTATCCAATCAGGTCAAGGATTGGAAACCCCAAACCCTTCAGATGAAGGGAGTCTTCTGGAATCTTAGGGGACTGGCTAACTCCCCTACTAAATTAGCCCTCAAAAGAATTATTAAGAAACACAAACCTGATTTTTTACTTATTGCGGAACCTTGGATGGACTTTCAAAATTTCCCTGTCAATTGGCTTCTTAGGTTAGGTTTAAAACCTTTTGCTTTCAACAATAGACACCCATTACTCCCCAACCTTTGGTGTATATGTTCTATCAACATGACACCCTCTATTTTGTCCATATCTACCCAACATGTTAGCTTCACTTTAAAAGATGACAATTTTGTCTTTGGCATTTCTGCACTTTATGCATCTACCTCTTACTTAGTTAGAAGAGAACTTTGGAATGAATTACAATCTTTGCAAACCCAACACAATATCCCTTGGTGCTTCATAGGTGATTTTAATTCCATTTTAGGATCCCATGAGAATAGAGGCCACTCCACTCCTGCCAGACCCCCCATCACAGACTTTACTAGCTGATCTGACTCAAACAACTTGATCCATCTTCCTACCAGAGGAGCACACTACACTTGGTCCAATGGGAGAAGTGGTAGTAGATTGACTGGGAGAAGACTGGATAGAGTTATATGCAACCACTCTTGGTTTGATATGTGCTCTTCCTTATCTGTCTCCACCCTAACCAAAAACCACTCTGACCACTTCCCAATTTTACTTGAATTCCATAACAGCCCCCAAACCTTCACCTCCCAATTCAAATTTTTGAAGATGTGGCTTTTGCATGATGATTGTGAAAATATTGTGAAAGATATTTGGAAAACGGAGATATTTGGTTGCCCAATGTTCATTTTAACTCAAAAGTTGAAGATGCTAAAAGAAAAGCTTAAGGTCTGGAACAAGGAAGTTTTTGGCAATGTTCACACTTTGGTGCATGAAACTGAAAAGAAAGTGAATGACATCCAGGAGGCCATGGATGTTCGAGGTCATACTGATACATTATTGGAACAACATAAGCTAGCTCAGCTTGAATACCAAAAAGCTCTTGAAATTGAAGAAGTCTTTTGGAGTGAAAAAAGCAAAACTTAACTGGCACCTGCAAGGGGATAGAAACACAAATTACTTTCATAGAATTGCCAAAATCAAAAACTCTTACAAAACCATATCCACCCTAAAAGACGGTGACAGATTAATCCATCAGCCAGATCAAATTTCATCGCATATAACTAACCATTTTCAAAATATTTTTTGCTCTTCTTCTGTTTTGCAGGATAGCTCATTGGTGAAAGACACAATTCCAAACTTAGTGAATCAACAAACCAACAACTTGCTGACAAGTGTTCCATCAGAATCTGAGATTCATGCAGCAGTTATGGCTCTGAACAAGGATGGGGCTCCTGGGCTAGATGGGTTTGGAGCAATCTTTTTTCACTCTTTTTGGAACATTATTAAGGGGGATGTCATTAATGATGTTTTGGAGTTCTTTACTACAGGGTGGCTTCTCCCTAATTTCAACTCCAACACTCTCATTTTAATTCCAAAGAAAGATAATGCTGATAGTGTGAACCAGTTTAGACCTATTGCTCTGGCAAACTTTAAATTCAAAATTATCACCAAGATTCTTGCTGATAGGTTAGCTTCCATTATGCCTCATATTATTTCTCAGGAGCAGAGAGGTTTCATAAGAGGAAGAAACATCAAGGACTGCATCTGCATCACCTCTGAAGCTGTTAACTTGCTGCACAAAAAAGCTTTTGGTGGTAACACAGCTTTCAAGATCGACATCTCCAAAGCCTTTGACACTTTAGAGTGGTCGTTCCTGATTAAAGTGCTGAAATCCTTTGGCTTTAGTTCAAAGTTTTTTGACTGGATTGAGGTTATTCTAAACTCTGCCAAACTATCTATATCTGTTAATGGTAACCTGCATGGGTTCTTTCACTGTAAGAGAGGGGTTAGGCAGGGTGATCCCTTGTCTCCTCTTCTTTTCTGTTTAGCTGAAGATGTCCTTAGTAGGGGAATCACCAACCTTGTTAATGCTGGAAAGATAGATTTGATAAAAGCCTCTAGAAATCAGCATGTTCCCTCTCACACTTTGTATGCTGATGATGTGATGATTTTCTGTAGAGGTAGAATGAGTTGTATCCAGGCTCTCAAGGATCTCTTCACTGATTATGCTTTGTGCTCCGGACAAGTCATCAATCCTTCTAAATCCACTATTTATTCTAATTCCATTTCTCCAACCAGGTTAGCCTCCATTGTTAACTTGCTGGGTTTTAATGTTGGAACGCTCCCTTTCATGTACTTAGGAGTCCCAATATTCAAAGGTAAGCCTAAAGCTATTCATCTTCAACCTATAGCTGACAAAATAAAGATAAAATTGGCATCTTGGAAAGCCTCTCTTCTCTCTATGGCTGGTAGAGTCCAGCTAGTTACTTCGGTGATACAAAGCATGCTCATTCATAGCATCTCGGTCTACTCCTGGCCAATTTCATTGGTGAAGGATTTGGAGAGATGTATTAGAAAATTTGTTTGGGCTGGAGACATAGAAAAGAGAAAACTGGTGACTGTTGCTTGGCATAAGATTTGTAAGCCCTTGAAAGAAGGAGGTTTGGGTCTCAAATCTCTTACAAAGCTTAATGAAGCCTCCAACCTTAAACTTTGCTGGGACTTAATGACTTCTCAGGAACCTTGGGCCTTTATTCTCAGAAGCAGAACTCTCAACAATAATGGCCCAATTAAAACGCATATTTACTCTTCTATATGGAGTAGTACAAAATCTGAAGCTCCTTGTGTTTTGGAGAATTCTAGCTGGAACCTTGGTAATGGTAACATGATTAATTTTTGGACAGACAAGTAGTGTGGTGAGCCTATTGCTTCTATCCTAAACCTTCCCTCTTGCTTTTATTCTAGGCTAACCGCCAAGGTCTGTGACTTTATTCGGGATTCCAATTGGGCTTTTCCTATATCAGTTCAGCAATCCTTCCCTGCTATCACATCGCTTGCTCAAAATGTAACTATTCCCAAAGTTGATTTACAGGATCAACTTTTATGGAACCCATCACAATCTGGTCTTCTCACTCTTAAGGATGCTTACTTATTCAAGAATCAGGTTGGTCAGTAGCTTAGCTGGGCTAAAATCATTTGGGCTCCAGATATCCCTCCTTCTAAATCTTTGATGGCTTGGAGACTAATGCAGGACAAAATTCCAACTGATGAGAAGCTTCAGCATAGAGGCTGCACCTTGGCTTCCATGTGCAGTCTTTGTTCAGCTACAGATGAGTCCACAACACACTTGTTCCTCCACTGTCCCTTCTCTTTGAAGCTCTGGGCATGGCTAGCTAGTATTTTGAATACTACATTCCAATTCAATTCTGCAGAAGACATATGGCAGATATGTAAAAAAAGCTTCACCCCCCAATGCAATTTGGTGATAAAAGCCTGCATAATCAATATCATCAACATTATCTGGTTCTCTAGAAACCAAGCTAGATTCCAAAACAGGAAACCCAATTGGAGAACTGCCATCAATACAATCATCTCCAATGTTGCTCTATCCGGTAACAACACTAGATTATGCTCCTCTGTTAATATGCAAGATTTTCTCATCCTGAAAGCTTTCAGAGTCAACATTCATCCACCTAAAGCCCCAATCATCAAAGAGGTTTTATGGACTCCTCCCACCTTTACCTGGCTAAAGGTCAACACAGATGGTGCAGTAGTGAAGAACCCGGTCAAAGCCTCTTGTGGTGGAATATTTAGAGACGCTGATGGTGCCTGTAAGGGCTGTTTTGCTCAGAATATCCTTAACTGTTCTTCTGCTTTCACTGCTGAGTTAGTTGCAGTAATGATTGCAATTGAGATTGCTGCGAGTAAGTTATGGAATAATATATGGTTGGAAACTGATTCCAAATTGGTGCTGCTGGCATTTAAGAATACTTCCATGATTCCCTGTAATCTTAGAAATAGATGGATTAATTGCTTAGAAATTGTTAAAAGCATGAATTTTTTGGTTAGTCACATTTATAGGGAAGGGAACACTTGTGCAGATGGTTTAGCCAATATAGGCTTAGCTCTGTCTTCTCTTGTTTGGTTCCCTTCTGCCCCTAACTGTATACAAGCTGACTATATTAGGAATAGACTAGGTCTTCCTAACTATAGATTTACTTCTTTTTGAAAAGGTGTAGACATAGTTCCCCTTTTCTTTGTACATTTCTTTTTGGTTTAATGATATCTTGTAATGCTCCTAGCATTACTTTTGCTTAAAAAAAAAAATGTCTAAATGAATGTTTTCAACTGAATATTCTTATATCTTTTAAAAGTAAATTTTAAAAATTTAAATGATATTTTCAACCGAAAATGAAAAAAAAGCAAACACATTCAATGATTCACAATGTTGTAAAACAATACTCTATGTGTTGTATTATTGAAATGAATTGATACAAAAGTGTATGGTTGTTTATCTTCAGCTATTTATTATTTTGGTAGACATGACAAGTCATAATTTATATTGTTGTTCATCTTCTTCGTCTTCTGCCACTTTCGGTGGTGGACCGCGGCAACGTGATATTGGACTGCAACCTCTTTGTGGGGGATTAGCAGGAATTGGGGGACTGGGAATTGGTTGGTTCGGTTGTAACGCCGGATAACCGATATTTGTGGCTTCAACATTTTGAGTGAAAGTTGAGCAAATTAAGAGAGCACTAAAGAACGTAATTAATACTATCTTTGACATTGTCATGATCGTTTTGGTGGTGACAACTTAACCAATGAGACTTGTCAAAACAAAAAAAAAAAAAAACTTAACCAATGACAATTCTTGTACCATATTGAAGGTGTTGGGAATACAATATATAGAGATATTCTCTAAAGCTAACTAGACTCTAACCCGTGCGATGCACGGGTTTTGTATAGCTTCATATATAACTATCAAATGACTATATTATTACTTTTATAGTTATATTCAGTATTATGTTATCAAACTATCTCAAAAAGTAACAAAAATAAAAGATGGACTGCAATAAAAATGACAAATCAAAAGAAAAAATATATACAAAAGCTAGCACCAAGAAATTGATCCTAACCGCAAAAGTTGTTAATCGAAAGAAAAAAATAAGGAAAAGGAATTGTTATTTAGTAACCGAAAGAAAAAAAAAAATAAAAAGGAACGTTACGTGGTAATTGAAATAAAAAATAATAATAATAAAAAGGAACCGCTAATAATGAAAAGGAACTACTATCAAAAAAGGACTTGCAATGGCGTTAGTGACTTTTAAAAACATGACATTTTCATGTGTTATCTGATTCAATTCCTTGCATATTTTTTTTTCATAAAAATTAATTAGGTCCGTTAAAAAGGGTGGTGTTATGGTTATTAGGTTCAATTGCAAGATGGTGAGAGAGATGAAAGTGAGTGAGAAATGATTTAGGAATTGTGAGATTGAAAGAAAGAGGACCCGAGATTTGTGTTGAATACACAACATTGAAACAATCACATGTCATAAAAAACATCAGTACCTTGGTGGTAAGAGTTGTGAATTGAAAGCATGTGGTACCTGATTCGATCTCCATCCGAAGTTTTTTTCATAAATTTTTATAACTAAAAAGTAGGGCTAATCATTAGGGTTAGAGCAACACTACTTAACATTTAGTATGAAAAAAAGAATAATGAAGAAAAAGCTAAAATTCACACAATCACATAACAAAATCAATAATTTTCAAACCCTAATGTCAAGGATTCGAAATTAACAAAATTCAGACAATCAATATCAACATTGGTCATAATTTTTTGTCAATTCGATGAAAGATGGTGTGAATCGGTGAGAGAAAGCGAGTTATCGGCAATGACATTTACGGCAGTCAGTTGTTGGTGAGGTGGCAGTTGCGGCGGCGGAGTGATGTGTGTGGATCAGTGAGAGAAAGTGATTTTCCGGCGGTGGCAGTTACGACGGCCTGTGTTGTTGAAGTGGCAGTTGCAACGGTGGCGGGATGTTGTTATTGGGGTCACCGGCGGCGGTGAAAACGAAGTTGAATCGCATGATGTGTGTGAATGACGTTCAATTCGTGTTCAAATGATGTTGGAATTCAGGGTTGTGAGAATGACTTAAAGTGAACTCGCCTTTGTGCTAGATAAATAAAATGAAAGCAACTATAAGTCACAAAAAACTTTAGTGATCTAGTGGTAATGGTTGTGATCTACCAGAACTTGGTCTGGGGTTCAACTCTCAGCAGGAATTGTTTTTCATAAATTTTTTTCAAAACCAAAAATTAGGGTTAGGGTTAGCTATTTTAGGGTTGCAAAAGTGTTTATCAGACTGCCTAGGATTTATATATTAAGATATTGAATAAACTTAATCACAGTCAAAGAAAATTGGATGGTCAATTCAAATATAATTCTTATTCTTATCCTACATACATCCATACATGCATATTATATATATCAATTAAAGGAGTGTCATTATATGATAACATTTTAATTTTATTTGTTACAAATAAAATTATATATCACCTATATCATGGTCAAGGTTAGTATTAAAAAAAGGATTATTAAAATATAGTAGTTTTTTTATATAGTTAAATGATCGTTGTTTTATTGTGTATAATTAAAATAATTGTTCCCCTAAAAAAATTAAAATAATTGTTCTAGACACGTTTCATAAATTAATGTGAGCTTATATTCATCACAGTCGAATTCACAAAATCTAATAATTAAATGTTGTATACTTTGCATTAAAAATAATATCATACCTTTTTTTATACTACCTTAGTCCCTAATTATAAGACCCTTTTGAGAAATTGTTGTGTCCCTTTTTATAAGATCATTTTTGTATTTTCGATAACATTAATTATCTTTACCAACATAACCTTTTTTATTTTACATCTTTTTCTTCAATCAACAATAAATATTATGTTGAAAACATAAACTAACTCTCTCTTAAGGATAAATTTGTAAAAACAATAGTAATTATATACAAATTTAATACTACTACCAACTTTTTTAATTCCCGTGTTTTTGGCAAAAGGGTCATATATTTAGGGACGGATGTAGTATGAACTAAGAGAATGTTGGAACATCAAGGTGAAACTTAGGTACTCCAACATAGTTGACACCTCCAAGAAATTCCTATGCTATGTTATCCACTCCAAAAAATTTATTTAAAAAAAAAACAAAAAATTATGTACAAGAGCAAGCCAAAAAATTATGTCTTGTTTTGCTGATTTGCATGATTTCTTCGTGCAAAACACCCTAAAATTGCTATGTTTCGGGAAGAATAGAATTATAGACTCAAATATAGAAAACAATACAAATGTCCCGAAATCATATGCAATTGCTCTAATTCTCCTCTATTCTAGATGTAAAACCTACTGAAAATGACTGAAAAACATACTAAGAAATGTTGCTTGTCCTCAAGTAACAAAAGAAAAACGAATTTTATTCTTTGCATTTTTTCAGGAAAAACATACCTTTCTGAAGAGGTGCTCGGATCATCATCTCATCTCATTCACAACATTGACTTACTTACCTCGTTACAATCAAGCGAGACAGACTTCGAGAAGATAGCTCATATACTCAACCACACTCTTTTAGGATACACGTATTTATCTCCTAAAGCCAGTAGGGTTGGTCACAACATTTGCCCACTCCAGTCGTCACATGAATGTACCTTGCTATGAATTTGAGACAATTTTAAACAGACAGTCAAGATCAGATTATATACACACTTTGAGGTCTTTAAGGGTTGTAACGTGGCTTAGGTTAAGGTGGATATATTTGGGAAAGTAGGCTAACAAAAGAACTTAGAGTTAGATTATCAACCTAAGGATTCCTACTAAACATGGAAGCATTATCAACCATCCTTCCTTGAATCAAACAAGACGGATACTGAGTAGAACTATTTATCTTTTTCTTTTTCAACATAAATAAACATTTGTTTTGAAGATACCAAAATTTTTTATGTTTTTGGCTCTTGATTTTTTTCTTTTTTCTATTTTTTTTGTGTAGACCCATGGTAATCTACATTTTTTTCTTTTTGAGAAATAAGTTCTACTGGTACCCTACCCTAAACTTAAAATGTTGCTAATTCCATAGAGCAACCCCAAACTTAGCTTCAAACCATACCAAGTTATAAAAATTCTATCTAACTCCAAGAGAAATCGAGTAGATGACATTAAGGTGCAGAACTGTGATATGATTCGTCACTTAGTAACAACAAAAGAAATTATTCTTGGAGGCTCAAAGGGGTTTCACAAAGGATAATAAGAATATAAAGGGTGGATTGAAAGGCTCAAGGTACCAAAAAAAATTGTCTCGTGGGTAGTATAACATGACCGATCTCCCGTAAAGAACGACCGCAATTGAGCAAAAATAGCATTCATATGGAACACTCATGATAGAAAGAATTATAGTAGAAGAATGGATGGAAATATTTGGCTCAAAATCTCACTGGTTATGCTATTCGTAAAAGAGATGGTGATTAATATAAGTACCTTCAGTAGCAAGCCCCAAAAGTTATCATGCTCTTGAATGTAAGGGTAACCTAGCCTCCACTGTAAATGTTCTGAAATAATTTTCTTAAGACTAAAACAATTTAAGCATAAATGAAAAGGTTATATATATATAATGCAAAGAAATAAAATTTAATATAATAATGAGGATTAGCAACAATAAAAGAAAGGATATTGTTAAGAAAGGAAATCTCAGCTTAGCTTATTGAAAAGGAAAAATGCGGAAAAATAAAATTATGGGTTGCCTCCCATTCAACGCTTCTTTTTGGTCACTAGCTTGACGAAATAGGTTGCCTCCTATTTAGCGCGTGTTTTACGTCTCGAGCCTAATGGATATGTCTAACTGTCGTTCTTGAACCTCTTTTGAGCAGGTTCGTCTTCTTCAGATAGGTCTTCTTCAACATGATATTCAACCATCTTTATCTCACTTGGATCAACGTATGCACACCACATAACTTCATCCCAAATCACAATTTGATTGTCTTTGCGGATCTTCTTGATTGTGAATGGTTCATCCCATCCTTTCCTTGGTTTTTGATTCCTAAAAAACTCATAGAACTCTTTTGGTGATCTCAACACGACATGATCTCCGACTTCAAAGTCTTCATCTTCATTAGGAGCCCCAATAGCTCTTTCCATGACATCCCACATGTTGGTGTTGTCCTCTTTGATCCTTTCCTTATTTAGGTGTGTCGGCTCTAGACTTCCATGGGAACTATAAGGATTGGTCACTTCTACTACATGGCATTCAGTACCTGCATCTGCCCTAACATTCCCTTGTGAGAGATTATATATCATGTATTGGCCTTTTGACTTAAGCACTATCTCCCTGTATTCCATGTTGATTTGAGCTTTTGTTGTAGCTGGGAAAGATCTGCCTAACGTCACCGGACATTCAGTCATGTCCATCACAACTATATCTACCAGGAATTTGAAATTTTTCACTTCGATTTGCACATTTTTCAGCACTCCTTCTGGTTCAGTCATCGTTCCATCAGCTACACCAACAAGATTTTCAGATGGGTTCATCCTTAAACCTTTGATCTTCCTGAAGGTTGTTATTGATATCAGATTGATGTTGGCCCCCAAGTCACACAAAGCTTCACCAAGAAAAACACCGTTGATTGAAACTGGAATGTTGAAACTTCCTGGATCTTTGATTTTGATTGGTGTTTCTTCTTCGGTGATGGCATGGCAATCTCTGGTTAAATTTAACCACTCCGTGTTTGTTGGCTGCTCCTTCAACTGTACTAGCATTTGTAGCATTATGAGGCAACAAGGGTTATGTTCTAGCATTTCCTCTGTTGGCATCTCCACTTTTGACCTTGTCAGCAACTGCACAAGTTGTTGGAAGCTTCCTTCTTGGCACCTGTTCGTCCTTGTTGTGGAATTTACTTCATCTGAGAAGGCTTGAGTACCTTCTGCTTCACTTGGATCTTCTTCATCTTGGTCCTCGTTCATGACCAATGTCTTCCCTCTACCATAGTGAGTGTTGTGTGCAGCATCTGGATTGTTTTCTACAGATCCTGGATGGTATTCTAGTGTCCTTCTCTGGTCAAGGCACCACGTGCATTCACACTCATTAACTTGACTGAACTCCATTAGTAACCACAACAACAGTTGTTAACCTGATTCAATAAAACAACAAGTTTGTATTCGAGCAAGTAATTACTGATAATTTGTTGATTGATTGATTTTCAATTGTTGTTTTTGGTTACTTTTATTCCTACTATTTTTTTATTTTGATTCCTAATAATTTGAGAGTTCCTATGCTAATATTACCTATTATTATTACTAATTACTGCAGACTCGATCTAAAAGAAATATCATTATTACCTATGACTACTAACTACGACTCGATTGTCATTATTACTAGATGCTAATCATAATTCTAAATGCAAAAATTAACTGACTCTTAGTATTAAATGTCGTAATACTAACTAGACTCGATCTAATGACTGTAGTTATTATAACAACTGTTATTATTACTACGACTCTTGAAATGCATAAATACTAAGTATTACCTAAAACTAAGAGTCTAAAAAAATAAAAATAAAAAGAAAAGAAAAATGTTAATTCCTAATGAGAAAAGAAAAGAAAAATGGTTAGTACTAAAAAGAAAAATAAAAATAGACACAACAAATATAAACTAAATGCAAAAGAAAAACACTATATTAGTAACATCTAAGAAAAATAACTAATTAATAACTAAACTAGACTCTTAATAATGATTCAACTAGGACTTAAATTTTTGGTATTTTTGAATTTTTTAAATAGAAAATAAATTGCGAAAAATTAAATGACAGAAAAACAAAAATGCATAAAAATAAATAACAGATACGAATAAGTAATTTGAATTGCTTAGTCGAAAATATCAACAATCTCCAGCAATGGCGCCAAAAACTTGATGATCGGATTTAGGCAAGTGTACCAAATCGTTTACTAAGTAATAAAGGGATAAGTAGAGTATCGTATCCACAGAGATTGTCGTTTCAACCAAACAATTCGTGTTACTTATATGGGAACAATAAATATAAATAAAGATAAAGGTTTTGAGTTTTGCAAACTTGATTTGTTTGCAATAGAGCAAAGTTTACCTGTTTTGATTGCAGAATGTTAGCGGCGATTATGATTCTTAAAATCCCCTATATTTAATTGTTGGAGTTACTTAACAATCAAGTCTCATTCATGTTATTAATCGTTATCTACATAAGTGATGAGTTCGTGGGGTTTTACTACCTATCAGCTGTCAAGTTGCACCTGTTGATCACATGGGGTAGGTACGTGTGGGGCCTTACTCTCTCGAAGATACGGGCTCATTCCTCTCCAGCTGTCGAGTTGCACCTGCTAATCACACGGGTATGTACGCGTAGGGTCTTACTCTCTCAGAGGTAATTGAAACATAAACTTAAATTAGTGTTGCTAAAATCCGATCAGTGTGGTCCCAATGTTCTTAAAGGTTCGCTCATCTATGAATCTTAGAAGCACATAACACACTCTCCCTCTTGGTAGTTCTACAAATGGGCAGCCCTATCAGCGTCTACCTTACCAAGGTTCGAGGAGAATGGAGTTACTGGGCTAATGTAAGTCATGAAGTTACCTGTTTCCTTAATTACTAACTAGTTACTTCCTGATTCTGGCGTATGTCACCTCCCTAAGTACCTTTCTCTGAGGGTTCTGCTCTCTTTTGGCATGTTTCCCTAGTTACTAATTAATTACTTCCTGATTAGACAGATATGCATCAATATTAAGTAATGTCACCTCCCTAAGTGCCTAAGTCAGGGCTATGCTTCAGAGGAGACAAATCTTACGCACGACAGTAAAACTAAATAGCATAAAGAGAAACAACTAAATAAAGACTTTAAATTAAATTAATTATCCAACAACCAGAATAGAGGTTCATCTTAGAACCCTAGCCTAAAAAGATTTAGTTACACATGGTAACTAAAGACAAATTACAAAAGAAATAAAACATATCCTAGAAAAACTTGGAGTGAGGAGAGAAACTCCTCCCTTGAAGCTCCTAGTGCTTGCCTTCCTCTTGAACTGCTTTGTTATGAATGAATAATTGTGAATAAGGAGAACAACATTAATAGGGAGAGTCTCCATCTAAAGTTGGACTAAAATACCGGGCTTTTCCACCAAAAAGTCACAAAACAGTGCCTTGGCTCGCAAGGAACAGGCGCTAGGCGCCTAGAACCATGTGACAGGCGCATGTGAGTGATTTTTTAGGCGCTAGGCGCCTAGATCCATGCGCCAGGCACCTGTGTGTAGTGTTTTTGGGCGACATGCGCCCCACACTGTGCGCTAGGCGCATGTGAGTGCAATCTGGGTGCTGGAAACGTATGTTTCTTCGTCTTTTTGGGTGTTTGCTTCCATATAAGCTGTCGTGGTACTTGGGAACAGAACTCCTCCCTTTGTAAAGTCTTCTAAGTCCTCTTAAATCTTCATTATTTCATCTTCCCAAAGTCTTCACAACTCTTCAAGTGTCTTGCTTTGCCGATTTGCAAGATTTCTTCGTGAATTACATCAAAACACCCTAAAATTGCTATGTTTCTGGAAGAATAGAATTACAGACTCTAATATAGAAAACATTACAAATGTCCCGAAATCATAAGCAATTGCTCTAATACTAAAACCTACTGAAAAACATGCTAAGAATAACGTAAGATGACGTGTCATCAGTATCCATGCTTAAATGACCACCCCTTTTGTGCCAAATCCATTTATCTTTTTCAAGAGATAAGAAGCATGATTCAAATGACAGTTCATCTAAGAATATAACAAAGGTTTTTCCTTCTAAGTCATTGTCATATAATTGACTAATGCTTAACAAGTTATGTTTCAAACATTCAACATATTGAACATCTTCTATTTTTGTAGAGTTATGCTTACCAATTATACTATTTTCTTTGATATGCGCCTTGTCATTGTTTCCAAAGGTGACAAATCATCCATTATTCTTATCAAATGATAAGAAGCACATCTTATCACAAGTCATGTGTTTGGAACAACCAATGTCCAAATACCAAGGCTTTTGCCTTACACTTTGAGAAAATACCTCTAGAGCTTTCTCATCATCTCATTTTGTGTTGAGGCACATGTTTGCTTCCTCTTCTTGATCTTGATATGTTTCATCAGAACCATCCCACATAGCTAGAATTGACTTCTTCTTGAAGAACAGTTTCTTTTGCTTATATTATAGGGCATTCATTCTTGTAATGCCCTAGCTTGTTGTATCAATAGCACATTGATGGACGAAATTGGCAAATGCACCAAATCATAACAAGTAATAAAGTAGTAAGTTTATCGTTCTCAACAGGGATTGTTGTTCAACTTAGTAATTAATAAAACTTATTTCAAAATGTGAAAGTAAATAAAAGTGAATAGAATTGAAGGGTTGAATTGCCCTACCCAATGCAAGATTACGTTTGTTTGATTCAGATGATTAACGGCGATTAGGGTATCCTAGAATCCCCCCTTCGTCTTTATTGGAATTATCTTTTGAAATTCTGGCACGTAGTGGATATATGTCCTACAAGATGTCCGGGACACCAGGAATGTCTAACGGAATTATCTTCAATCAAATCTTCAAGGATTTCACGCAAAAATAAAACTTCCAAGAATACGAAACAAAGCATGTCACCTTATGCTAAGATGTCGCACTTACATGTCTAGGACATCTGGTTTAACATCTTGCTAGAACTTCTAGTTTTAACAAAATGCAACTAATACAATATAAAAAGCCAACATCTTTTAAGAAACCAAACAACTTATGTATTGGTTACTTTGATTTAATGAATCCAACGATAAAACTCATACAAATTTCTTTAAATAACTACTACAGGACCAACGTAAGTCATGTACTACGTTGTCTAAAGAAAAGAGTGATGATAGAAGGAATTCAAACCTGAAACTTCCTAACCTCTATAAGAAGTGGTAATTAGAAAAGCCAATGGAACTGATATAATTTCAGGTTGCCAGGGCATACTTTTATCCTACGGTTCAATCCCCAAGGTTACATACGTAGTTAACCAATTGACAAAGCATTATGAATGGGCATAATCTAATTTAAATCGAGCATAATCAAAGCATAAACTGAATGAAAAATTTTATTAATAAATTCCAACAAATAAGAAGGGGTTCATCGTGGAACCCTAATAAAAAAGGTTTAGTTGCTCATGGCAACAAACATCATAAGAAAACAATAGAAAAACATACCCTAGAGAGAACAAAAGAAGGATAAATCCTGCCTTGGAACTCTGATGCTTGACCCTTGCCTTCACCGTCAATGTTTTTGAATGAATAAAATAGTGTGTAAGGGTCTCTATTTATAGCATGAGGTTACTTAGGGTTTAAGAGAAGAAAACTGGGTTTTTTGCACCGATCTAACTTGGAAAACAAGTAAAATCAGCATCCAACCCACAATTTGGGCGCCTAAGGCACACACATGGGCACCTAAGGCAGCAAGGAATGCTGTCCCAGACGCAGGGGCCGCCTCAGGTGCGATTTCTTGCGTTCTCGGCCTGTTTTTATCGTTCTTCCGTCTGAAAACTCCTAGGAACTTAAAATGAATTTTCTTCACTTTGTATTGTCTTCAACAACCTTCTAAGAACCCTTGATCTTCAATTCCATATCCTTGATCCTTCATGTGATGTCTTGAATTGTCGATTTACATGATTCCTCACTACAAAACAGTCAAAACACCTTTGAAGTTGCATAATCTAGGATAAAACTGAATTACAATGACTAGAGTGAAAACAATACAATATGTTTCTCAAACCATTGACAACTCCTCTATCTCTCATCTTATTTGTAAAATCACAAGAAAGGGGAGTTTAAATTTTGACCCTTTAAAACTTTTTGCTGCTTCTAGACATTGAGAAGATGTTATCTAATGATTTGAAGTATGTACCAAAATGAATTTTGATACAAGAAGATATTGGATGATTGTTCTTACTTCTAAACTATCAAATAAAGGATTTAGGGGATATGGAAGATGAAATAAAGAAGTTATCCTTGTTGGAACAAAATGTGTATGAACAACTCTCTTTTGGGTTTTGATGATAACAAAGTGTTAAAAAGAAAATTGGTATTGCTAATGCTTTGTTATAAGTGTGCAGAACCATGTTCTTAATGTTGGTAATTAATATTGGTTTTGGAAGAACAAGCTAAGAGCAAGAAAGAAAGCATTGAAGCCTTTGTTGCAAGTCTGAAGCAAAACTGGGTCTGAAGCAGCTTCTGAAGACTGAGTCTGAAGACTGCGTCTGAAGGGTGCTTCTGAAGGCAGAGTCTGAAGACTGCGTCTGAAGGGTGCTTCTGAAGGCTGAGTCTGAGGGTCAACGAAAGTCAACGTATGAAGGCTGAGTCTGAAGGTCAACAAAAGTCAATGTCTGAAGGGAGCGTCTGATGAACAGTGCTTCTGAAGGATGAGTCTGAAGACCTGCTTCTGATGAACAGTGTCTGAGAAGCTTCTGAAGTCTGACGTGGAAGGAAAAGCAACTATCTTTGTCAGCATTTAATGCCTGCAATGTCAGAACAACTCCAATGGAACAGTTGTCTCCTTGGCCAAAACATTCCTCAGTTTTTAAGGAAAGATTTCAAAAAAAGCGTGCTCTGTTCTGCTAAGTTTTAGCACACATTTTCAGCTAACCTAGCTTCCAATTGCAACTGCTCTTTGCTAATTTTCTGGACAATTCTCAACAGCTATCTTTTCCTCTATAAAAGGGTGAAGATTTTAAGAGAAAAATTCAAAGCTGTCTGAACTGTGCTCTATTTTTGCTGTCAAAATTCAAAGTTTACCAAAACTCTTAGAAATTCTTACAAAGTTTACATCTTAGAATTTCTTAAGGTTAGAATCTTATACCTGAGTTGTATTAAGTGAACACCTCTGATATTTGATCAAGTGTTCAACTCAAACTTCTTTCTTTGTAAACCAGTTTGAACCAAAGTCTCAATCTGCGTGCTGAGCATCTTTAAGTCTCATTACTTTGTGTTCTGAGCATTTAGAAGTCTCTTAGCTTTGTGCTTTGAGCAGGGAAGTCTCATTACTTTGTGTTCTGAGCAATTGGAAGTTTCTTGACTTAGTGTCTTGAGCATTAGAAGTCTCTTACTAGGTGTTTGAGCATTGAAGTCTCTTAACTTCGTGTTTTGAGCAATTGTAATCAGTTTGATTATAGTTAAATCTCCTGTAAGTGATAAGGGGACTAGACTACTTCCAACTTGTGGAAGGAACTAGTATAATAACATTGTGTGTCTCTCTTTCCTTCTCTCTTTACTTTTGAATCCGCTGCATAATAACTCTGAAAAAGTTTCAGAACCTGTTTCTGAACCTAACTTAAGTTTTGAGAAAGAAAAAGAATTTTAAAACAGCCCACACACAATTCAATCCCCCCTTCTTGTGTGTTTTTCTCACCTTCGGTTGGTATCAGAGCTCCGGTTATGATATTAAATCACTTAACAGTTAGTCAGTGAGATCCTGAGAAAAACATGTCAAATAGTTCACCTCCACCCTCTTCTAGACCACAGAGAGGCACTGGTACATCTTATTCATATGACTATGGTACTGAGGAAAGGAAATCTAGGTCACACAATAAACCTCCAATGTTTACTGGTGACCCAGAAAAGTTCTCATAGTGGAAAAGCAAGATGTACAGCCACATCATTGGTATTGATGATTCATTATGGGATATAATAGAAGATGGAATCTCTATTCCAGTGGATGAAGAAGGTGTAGCTGTCAACAGAAGAGGCTTAAGTGATGCTGAGATGAAGATATACAGAAAGCATCACAATGTGAGAGGAATCATTGAGGATTCTCTCCCACACACTGAGTACCAGAAGCTGAGTGATAAATCTACAACCCAAGCCATCTTCAAATCCCTCTGCTCTAACTATGAAGGTAACAAAAAAGTTAGAGAAGCAAATGCTAATATTCTTGTTCAGCAATATGAACTGTTCAAAATGAAAGAGGATGAAAATATTGAGACAATGTTCTCAAGATTTCAGACTCTGGTTTCTGGACTTCAAATTCTGAAGAAGAGTTATACCACTGCTGACCATGTGAACAAAATTCTAAGAAGTTTGCCATCTAAATGGAGACCCAAAGTAACTGCTATTGAGGAAGCTAAAGATCTAAATACTTTAAGTATTGAAGATCTTATAAGCTCCCTCAAAGTGCATGAACTAGGACTTAATGAAGATGATTCTGTTAGAGAACCTAAGTTAATAGCACTGAAATCCAAAAGAAAGTCTGTTAAAGCTCTAAAAGCTATTGAATTTGAAGAAGAATTTCCTGAGGGAAATTCTGAAGAAGATTCAGATGCTGAAGAGCTTGCAATGCTTTCCAAAAGAATTCAGTACTTAATGAATAGGAAGAAGAAATTCTTTAACAGAAACATCAACTTTAAAGGATCTGGTTCAAAGAGGGAAAATCAGAAGGACTGCTATAATTGCAAGAAGCATGGTCATTTTATTGCTGACTGTCCAGAACTTCAGGAGAACAAGTTAAAAGAAAAATCAAAGAAGACTAGCTCTAAATCTAGTAACTTCATAAACAAACTTAAGAAGAGTCTCATGGCAACATGGGATGATCTGGACAATGATTCTGAGTCTGATGATGAAGAGGAAGCAAATCTGGCTTTAATGGCAACTGCATTTTCTGATGCAGAATCATGTTCAGACTCTGATGAGGAAGATGAGGTATACTCTGAACTTACAAGATCTGAACTGATTGAAACAGTTAAAGATCTTATGAGCCACCTCAAAAGCAAGTTAGGTGAATTAAAATCTTTGAAAAATAAACATAACTTGCTGAATGAGGAAAATCTCAAACTTCAGAATCAAATCATTGAGTTTGATGAAGAAGTTAGTGAACTCAGAGTTGGGGCTCATAAGAAACCTAAAGAAATTCCAAATGAACATAAAATTGCTCTTCAGGACTTTATCTTAACTGGAATCAATAGAAGTAAGATTGCTTCTATGATTTATAGAATTTACAGAAACAAAGGTGAAGGCATTGGTTTTAAAAATGATTCATTCAATCTTTCAAATGAATCAAAAATATCACCTTGTTCTGAAAATATTTTGAAAGGCACTGAGGTGTGTTTTGTGCCTGCTTCTGACAGTTTTGAGAAACTGAATTTAGCAGAAACTGAGACTGCAGAGTCTGAAGTTCTGAACTGCTCAGACTCTAAAGCTTCTGAGCCTAAGGGAAAGATGATGGCAGATGTTAAAACCTTGCCAAAGTCTCAACCAAAAGGTCCTAAGCCTAAGAGTATGAGAAAATCAGACTCTAAACCTGAAAATGTTCAGAGTCTGAAGAGTTCAGAACCTGAAACTAGTAAGTCTCAGAGTCTGAAGAATTCAAACTCAAATTTTACTAAGACTGGATTCATGAAAACTTCAAAAACTACTAAACTAGTCTATACAAAACATTTGCAATCTCAGAATGGCAGGCAAAGCAACCAAAAGAAAGCCAAACTGTCATCTGTTTCTGATTGTTTTAAGAAAGGTCAAACTGAAGTTTGCCTTGTGACAGGAGTTAACAAAACTAGAGTTCTGAAGAAATCATAACCAAAGTGTTCAATAGTTCAGACTCTAAACAACTCAGAACCAAAGACTTTCAAGTCTCAGGTTCTGAAGAAATCTGAGTCAAAACCATTGAGAACTCAGGTTCTGAAGAACTCAGTTTCAAAAACTAAGACTTATTCAAGATTTAAGGATTCATATCCAAGATATCTGAACAAGTCTGAGTTCCATAACTCCAGACATAAGGTGCAAAAGGCTAAACCTTTCAGGACTAACCATAAAGGACCCATGAAAATCTGGGTACCTAAGTCTGAGATAACTTCTGTTGCAGATATGCTTGTCATCCAAAGAAAAGGAAAGGTCTTGGTACCTGGACAGTGGATGCTCGCGTCATATGACAGAAGACAAGTCTATGTTCCAAACCCTGAGCATGAAAGAGGGAGGAACTGTGCGGTTTGGAGGAAATCAGAAAGGAAGGATCATTGGTACTGGTAAGATAGGCAATTCTTCCCTGTCCATTGATGATGTTTGGCTGGTAGATGGACTTAGACATAATTTACTTAGCATAAGTCAATTATGTGATAGTAATTATGAAGTCCTGTTCAATAAGAACACATGTACTGTAATCAACAACAAAGATAAATCTGTTGTGTTCAAAGGAAAAAGGAAAAACAATGTTTATAAAATCAATTTTTCAGAACTGGTTCAGCAGAAGGAAAATGTTTATCACTCAGATGCTCTGTGTGGAGCATGCCAAACAGGAAAATTTTCTAAAACATCTTTTAAATCCAAAAGCATTGTCTCCACCTCAAAACCTTTAGAACTGCTTCACATTGATTTGTTTGGTCCTGTTGGAACAGCTTCAATCAATGGGAAGAAGTATGGGCTTGTAATTGTTGATGATTATAGTAGGTGGACTTGGGTTAAATTCCTTAGAACTAAAAATATGATGTGTTTAATAAATTCTGCAAACAAGTACAAAATGAAACTGACTTGAAAATTTTAAAAGTCAGAACTGATCATGGTGGGGAATTTGAAAATGAACCTTTTGAAAATTTTTGTGAAGATCATGGAATTCTCCATGAGTTCTCATCTCCTAGAACTCCACAACAAAATGGATTTATAGAGAGAAAGAACAGATCTTTGCAAGAAATGGCCAGAACCATGATCCATGAATCCAAAATTGCAAAGTACTTTTGGGCAGAAGCTGTTAACACAGCATGTTATATTCAGAACATGATTTATATCAGACCTATTCTGAATAAAACAGCATATGAACTTTTTAAAGGAAGAAAACCAAGTATTTCTTATTTTCATCAGTTTGGTTGTACTTGCTACATACTGAACAATAAGATCTACCTAAAGAAATTTGATGCTAAGGCTCAAAAGGGTACCTTTTTAGGATACTCAGAGAGATCCAAAGCATACAGGGTGTATAATTCTGAAACACATGTTGTTGAAGAATCAATACACATAAGATTTGATGATAAGAAGCCTGGTAATGAAATACCAGAGCTGGTTGAGAGTTTTGCAGATTTCAGACTCTCAGAAGAACCTTCAGAACCTGAACAGAGTTCAGAGTCTGAAGAAAGTTCAGAAGCTGGAAATGATGAAGAATCTGAGAAACTCTCTGATAATGACACTACTCCTGAAGCAAATCAAGACCAGCATGGTTCTGAACAAGTCCCTGATGGTTCTTCAGAAGCTAATCCACCCAGAACCTCATTCAAATACAAGTCTTCACATCCTGAGGAGCTGATCATTAGAAACAAGAACAGTCCCAGGAAAACAAGATCAGCATTCAGTTAGAATGAGTCAGTGCTTGGACTGCTATCCATGATTGAGCCCACAACAGCTGATGAAGCACTTGCAGATGACGGCTGGATTGTAGCTATGCAGGAAGAACTGAACCAGTTTCAAAGGAATGATGTCTGGGATCTTGTTGCAAAACCTGATCACAAGAACATTATTGGAACAAAATGGGTGTTCAAAAACAAGCTTAATGAACAAGGAGAAGTGATCAGAAACAAGGCAAGACTAGTTGCTCAAGGCTACAGCCAGCAGGAAGGAATAGACTATACTGAAACTTTTGCTCCAGTTGCAAGACTGGAAGCAATCAGGTTACTTCTTTCTTATGCTGTTAATCATGATATCATCTTGTACCAAATGGATGTTAAGAGTGCTTTCTTAAATGGTGTTATTTCTGAAGAAGTTTATGTTAAACAACCTCCTGGTTTTGAAGATGTTAAAAATCCAGATTTTGTTTTTAAACTTAAGAAATCCTTGTATGGTCTGAAACAAGCTCCTAGAGCTTGGTATGCAAGACTGAAATTCTGGCCAGGCAATACTTAAGAGATAAACGCAGGTTCTGAACCAACAGGTTCTGAACAGAACTTAGCACAACAATTTGCAAAACAGAGCACAAACACAAACACACACAGGCAGCAAAATAAAGTGCAGGAAAGTAAAAAGGCACAGAGGTTTGTTAACCCAGTTCGGAGTAAACACCTCCTACTCTGGGGGATACCAATCCAGGAAGGAAATCCACTATTGGATTTAATCCTTAAGACTCAGACACTGACTCCCAGTTCTTATCCCAAGCAATTAACCTCCACCTAGTAAGACTTCTACCCAACTCTGAGTAATAGAATCCACTATCTTCCTATTCAAGTAACTAAACCCAGTTACTGAAACCCTTAATCAAAGACACTCTGTTTTTCAGAAAACTTCAAAAACACAAAGACTTCATTCGTACCTAAAGGCTTAGAATGAATCACAACTCTATAAAACTCTAAACCAACTCAAAACATTGAGTGGTGCACAAATAAACTCTAAGTTAAAACACAGACTCAATTTTCTGATTTTCTAACTCTCTGAATCGTGAGTCTTCAATAGCCAAGCTCCTCCTTTTATAATCTTCAGCAAGCCTCTTAATTATGCTCCAAATCTTCTGAATTGATTTGTTACTGGAATAAGATTGATCCAATGATGTAACAAATAAAACTGCATTAAATCTATGAAAGATTTAAAACAGAAAATACAAATTTTCATAACTTTAAAACAAATCTTCAAAGATATCTTCTCCAATAAAACCAGCCTTCTAGAAGTAATTATACAAACATAATTCCTTGCTAAATCTCCCAAGATACGTGCAAAAACAATCCAGCAAACCCAGCTTCTGATGTGGTCAACAGAAGTCAACGCTGGCTTCAGAACCTGAAACTGCTTCTGAAGTGCTACAGTGCTCCTGATGAGCATTTCAGCTTCTGATGTAGATTTTAGCTTCTGAATGGCTTCAAATGAGAAAACTTGTAACTGAAGAAAAGTTCATCATAAGGAAAAGCTTCTATTCCATACTTTGGTTTTGCCAAACAATGCAGCCAACACTTAAAGACTCAACAATCTCCCCCTTTGGCAAATTTTTGGCTAAAACCATCCAAGTTCTTCAATCTTCATTATAATCAGCTCAGCAATGAAGAACTCCACAATAACATATCATAGCAATCAGTTTAGGCAGCGGACAAAACACTTTCTGAGCTATGTTAAACAACATCTTCAGCTTCTGACTCCTGAAGCACACATAACCAACTGATCAACACTTGATCATCACAAACAAGGTATCAGAGCTACTCCAAGGTATCAGAGCTACTGATCAACTCCTGATCATCACACACACTCCCCCTGCAACTCAGTATACACTCAGCATACATCAAACTCCCCCTTACTTCTGAATTTATGGTATCAGAGCATATCAGAGTCAACACTTCAGGAGCTGCACATAATTGTTTTTCAGGACCATATCTCAGGATCACAGAAACACTCAGGACCATAACAGTCTTGTACTCCCCCTGAGACACGTACTCCCCCTCAATGACATCTTGACAGCTCTTGTTATATTTGTTCTGAACTCTGAGCTTCACAAATAACTTCTGAACCACACTGAAAACTGAACATCTGAAATTTGAACTTCTGAGCAGCAACACTTTGCATAAGACTTTTGGTATCAGAGCCAACATATTACATGAAATTTTCTCCCCCTTTTTAGCCACAAAATTCTGACAAAACTCATACTTCAAGTAGGGAATAAAATCTAAACAGGTAACACAGATCCTTGAAAACATATCAGATTCAGACTCAGGTCCAGGATCACACTTAGCATAGGCACAACTGGCAGGTACTCTATCTTCCTCACATCCAGTTTGCAGTAATTGCTATAAGTCTTCATGCAAACATACACCTAACTTGCTCCTTAAGTTTTCAAACTGCTTAGCATCCAAGGCCTTTGTGAAAATGTCAGCAACTTGTTCTTCAGTAGCTACATGTTCCAGCTGAATGACCTTATCCTCCACAAGGTTTCTGATAAAATGATGTCTGATGTCTATGTGTTTGGTTCTGTTGTGTTGTATTGGGTTCTTAGAGATGTTGATGGCACTCAAATTGTCACAAAATAATGTCATAGTTCCTTGTTCAATGTTGTACTCCTCCAGCATCTGTTTCATCCAAACCAGTTGTGAGCAACTACTCCCAGCAGCAATGTACTCAGCTTCAGCAGTTGACAATGACACACAGTTTTGCTTCTTGCTAAACCATGAAATTAAGTTATTTCCCAAAAAGAAACAACCTCCTGAGGTGCTCTTCCTGTCATCAGCACTTCCAGCCCAGTCAGCATCACAATATCCCATCAGTTCAGAACTTGAACTATGAGAATACATGATTCCATAGTCACTTGTGCTATTCACATACTTCAGGATCCTTTTAACTTGTGTCAGATGACTCATCTTAGGATCAGCTTGATATCTTGCACAAACTCCTACAGCAAAAGTAATGTCTGGTCTGCTTGCAGTCAAGTACAATAGGCTCCCAATCATGCTTCTGTATTGACTTTGATCAACTGATACTCCATGTTCATCTTCAGATGAGTAGCAGCTGGTGTCCTCTTGTGAGCAGCAGATTCCATTCCAAACTTCTTAACAATATTCTTGGCATATTTACTCTGTGAAATGAAGATTGTATCTTCCATTTGCTTAACTTGTAATCCAAGAAAATAAGTCAGCTCTCCAACCAAACTCATTTCAAACTCTGATTGCATTTGCTGAACAAACAGTTTGACCATCTTCTGAGACATCCCTCCAAACACTATATCATCCACATAAACCTGAGCAATCATCAGACTCCCATTTTCATCTTTCACAAACAAAGTCTTATCAGAACCTCCTTTTCTGTAACCTTGAGCCACAAGAAACTGAGTCAGTCTTTCATACCATGCTCTTGGTGCTTGCTTCAATCCATATAAAGCCTTCTTTAACTTGTACACATGTTCTGGAAACTTAGGATCCACAAAACCCTTAGGTTGTTCAACATATACCTCTTCTTGCAAATATCCATTCAGAAATGCACTCTTCACATCCATCTGGAATAATTTGAACTTGAGAATGCAGGATACACCCAACAGTAATCTTATGGACTCTAGTCTGGCCACAGGTGCAAAGGTTTCATCAAAGTCCAATCCCTCCACTTGAGTATAACCCTGAGCAACCAACCTAGCCTTGTTTCTGACTACAGTACCATTCTCATCTGTTTTATTCTTGTAAATCCATTTAGTACCAATTACATTCAACCCTTCAGGTCTTGGAACCAGATCCCACACTTCACTCCTTTTGAATTGATTCAACTCATCTTGCATTGCTTCAATCCAAAATTCATCAGTCAGGGCTTCTTTCACATTTTTGGGTTCAAACTTAGACACAAAACATGAATCAGTAGCAGCTGGTTCTGATCTCCTGGTTCTGACCCCTTGATCCAAACTCCCAATGATTAAGTCTTTAGGATGATCCTTCTGAACTCTAATTGATGGCCCTTTACCATTTGGGACTTGATCTGGTTGATCTTCTGCTTCTTCAGACTCTGAACGCTTTTCTGCTTCTGAAGTTTGTTCTTCTGAAGCTTCAGACTCTGGAACAACTTCAGGCTCACTTCTATCTTTCTCAGCAGTCAGATCATCAATTACCACATTAATGGACTCCATCACAACCTTGGTTCTGGAATTAAACACCCTGTAAGCTCTGCTGTTCACTGAATAACCCAGGAATATGCCCTCATCAGACTTAGGATCCAGTTTTCTTCTATTCTCTCTGTCAGCCAAGATATAGCATCTGCTCCCAAAAACATGGAAATATTTGACTGTAGGTTTTCTCCCTTTCCACAATTCATACAGAGTTGATGTAGTACCTTTCTTCAAAGTGACTCTGTTGTGTATATAACATGCAGTGTTCATAGCTTCAGCCCAAAACATATATGGCAGCTTCTTAGCATGCAACATAACCCTTGCACATTCTGCTAATGTCCTATTCTTCCTCTCAACTACACCATTTTGCTGAGGTGTGATAGGTGCAGAAAACTCATGTTTTATACCTTCAGAAGCACAGAATTCTGAGAAACTCTTGTTTTCAAATTCTTTGCCATGGTCACTTCTGATTCTGACAATACCACAATCTTTTTCTCTTTGTACTTGAATGCACAGGTCTTTAAATACTTCAAAAGTATCAGACTTTTCTCTAACAAAACTGATCCATGTATATCTTGAGTAGTCATCTACCATAACAAACGCATACCTCTTGCCTCCAATACTCTCTACTTGCATAGGCCCCATCAAATCCATATGAACAAGTTCTAGTACTTTAGTAGTTACCTGGTGAACTAATCTGGGATGAGACTTTCTTGTTTGTTTTCCAATTTGACAATCACCACAAACATTGTCCTCATTGATCTTCAGATTAGGTACACCTCTGATAGCTTCAGTACTTAGGATTTTTTTCATGCCTTTCAGATGCAGATGTCCCAGTTTCTGGTGCCAGAGTTTGACTTCTTCTTCTGAACTCATAAGACAAGAAGTCAGACTTCTTTCTTCTTCAGAAACCCACAAATAACAATTGTCTTTGGATCTGCAGCCTCTCATCTGAATCTTATCTTCCTGATCAGTAACAATGCATTCTTGCTTGTTGAAATTAACCTTCAATTCTTGATCACAAAGTTGGCTGATACTGATCAGATTAGAGGTTAATCCTTCCACCAGTAGCACATCATTAAGTCTGGGCAAGCCTTCTTTGATCAAATCTCCAATACCCAGAATCTGACCTTTTACACCATCTCCAAATGTCACATAACTCCTGGAGTATGATCTGATATTGCTCAGTAGTTTCTTCACACCAGTCATGTGCCTTGAACACCCACTATCAAAATACCAGTCTTCTTTTGAGGTGGCTCTTAATGAAGTATGAGCAATCAGGCCTACATTCTGAACCTTAGGTTTCCACACCTTCTGAACACTGTGTCTGGGTGCAGCTGGTTGCACTCTTCTATATTGAAAGTGTTCAGGATAACCATACAGTTTAAAGCAAAAAGGTTTGATATGTCCCTTCTTACCACAATGATGACAGGTCCATGTATGATTCCTCCTTCTTCTGTTGTACTTCTGGGGTTGCTTCTGAGGTAGCATCTGAACATGCTTCTGACCTTGCATCTGAGGTCTCTTCTGAGCTAGCTTTTGAGGTTTCATCTGAATATGCTTCTGACCTTGCATCTGGGCTTGCTTCTGAGGTCTCTTCTTTGATGTTCCAGCCATAGAGTCATGAGTTTGAGTAGCAGGAACAAAACTCATCTGTTTAGGAATCTGAGTCTGATCAACAAAACCCAAACCAGTTTTTCCTTGTTGCTGATTCCCCAAAATGTCCTCCAACTTATCAGTAGCAGAATTCAACATCTTCACTTGCTTTTTCATTTGATCGAGTTGGGAGTTCAGTTGCTTCACTTCTTCTTTTAAATCTGAATTCTGCACCAACAGTTCACCTTTTTCAGCCTCCAGTTGAAGAATAGTCTCCTTCTGATCCAAAACTTGTTTGCAAACCTCAGCACTTCTGGTATACAGCTTCTTGTAGTTATCAGCTAATTCATCATATGAGATTTTAGCAGCTTCAGACACATATGAGGCTTCAGACTCTGAGTCAGACTCTGAAAAGGTCTCAGATTCTAAAACAGCTTCCTTCTTCAAGATAGCTCCTGACCTTACAACCAGACCAGTATCACACATATCAGATTCACTAACATCATCATCTTCAGAACCATCATCAGACCATGAAATAGCTAGGCTCTTTTTCTGCTTCTTGAGAAAAGTGGGACATTCAGACTTGATGTGTCCATACCCTTCACACTCATAGCACTGCACACCTTTAGCTTGGTTACTTTTCTCCTCAGACTTGGTCTTCTTCTCATCAGTTTGTTGCTTTTTGTTATTGACTCTGAAATTCTGACCTTTGGCTTTGGCTTTTCTGTTAACATTCTTCAGAATCTTGTTGAATTGTTTTCCCAGCAACACTAGAGCTTCTGATAAGTCATCCTCCTCAGACTCTTGTTGATCATCAGCTTCAGAGTTCACAGTAAAAGCTACACCTTTTCCTTTCTTATCAGGCTGTTTGCAGAATGCAGTTTCAAAATTGAGCAAAGACCCAATCAGCTCCTCAAGCTTCATAGTGGTAATATCATGAGCCTCTTCAATTGCTGTTACCTTCATATCAAATCTTCTGGGCAGGGACCTGAGGATTTTTCTCACTAGCTTCTCATCTGACATCTTCTCCCCAAGAGAATCAAAGGAATTAGCCATATCAAGTACATTCATATAGAAATCTTGGATATTCTCATCTTCCTTCATCTTCAGATTCTCAAACTTAGTGGTCAGCAACTGTAATCTGGACATCTTCACCTTAGAAGTTCCTTCATGAGTTGTCTTCAAGATTTCCCAGGCCTCCTTTGCAACAGTGCATTGTTTGATAAGTCTGAACATGTTCTGATCAACACCATTAAAGATAGCATTCAAAGCTTTTGAATTTCCCAGTGACAGATCATCTTCAGCTTTGGTCCATTCCTCCTCAGGCTTCAGAACCTCAGTCTTGTTACCATCTTTGTCTGTATACACAGGATGATCCCAGCCTTTAATCACAGCTTTCCAAGTCCTGCTGTCAATAGACTTTAGAAAAGCACACATCCTTGACTTCCAATACTCATAGTTTGTGCCATCAAGTAGGGGTGGTCTATTGACATATCCTCCTTCTCTATCCATGCTTGCCAGATATTAAGTCCTCTGGATCTCACCCAAATTACAGGCAGGGTGCCTGCTCTGATGCCAATTGAAATTCTGGCCAGGCAATACTTAAGAGATAAACGCAGGTTCTGAACCAACAGGTTCTGAACAGAACTTAGCACAACAATTTGCAAAACAGAGCACAAACACAAACACACACAGGCAGCAAAATAAAGTGCAGGAAAGTAAAAAGGCACAGAGGTTTGTTAACCCAGTTCGGAGTAAACACCTCCTACTCTGGGGGATACCAATCCAGGAAGGAAATCCACTATTGGATTTAATCCTTAAGACTCAGACACTGACTCCCAGTTCTTATCCCAAGCAATTAACCTCCACCTAGTAAGACTTCTACCCAACTCTGAGTAATAGAATCCACTATCTTCCTATTCAAGTAACTAAACCCAGTTACTGAAACCCTTAATCAAAGACACTCTGTTTTTCAGAAAACTTCAAAAACACAAAGACTTCATTCGTACCTAAAGGCTTAGAATGAATCACAACTCTATAAAACTCTAAACCAACTCAAAACATTGAGTGGTGCACAAATAAACTCTAAGTTAAAACACAGACTCAATTTTCTGATTTTCTAACTCTCTGAATCGTGAGTCTTCAATAGCCAAGCTCCTCCTTTTATAATCTTCAGCAAGCCTCTTAATTATGCTCCAAATCTTCTGAATTGATTTGTTACTGGAATAAGATTGATCCAATGATGTAACAAATAAAACTGCATTAAATCTATGAAAGATTTAAAACAGAAAATACAAATTTTCATAACTTTAAAACAAATCTTCAAAGATATCTTCTCCAATAAAACCAGCCTTCTAGAAGTAATTATACAAACATAATTCCTTGCTAAATCTCCCAAGATACGTGCAAAAACAATCCAGCAAACCCAGCTTCTGATGTGGTCAACAGAAGTCAACGCTGGCTTCAGAACCTGAAACTGCTTCTGAAGTGCTACAGTGCTCCTGATGAGCATTTCAGCTTCTGATGTAGATTTTAGCTTCTGAATGGCTTCAAATGAGAAAACTTGTAACTGAAGAAAAGTTCATCATAAGGAAAAGCTTCTATTCCATACTTTGGTTTTGCCAAACAATGCAGCCAACACTTAAAGACTCAACAAAGACTAAGCAACTTCTTGATTAAAAATGATTTTGTAAGAGGTCAAGTTCATAATACACTCTTTAGAAAAACTCTTAAGAAAGACATCTTAATTGTACAAATATATGTTGATGATATCATATTTGGTTCTACTAATGCCTCTCTTTGCAAAGAGTTTTCTAAGTTAATGCAGGATGAATTTGAAATGAGCATGATGGGAGAGTTGAAATTCTTTTTGGGAATTCAAATCAACCAATGCAAAGATGGTGTCTATGTTCATCAGTCCAAATACACAAAGGAGCTTCTGAAGAAGTTCCAGCTTGATGACTGTAAGCTGATGACAACACCTATGCATCCAACCTGCACCTTAAGCAAAGAGGACAATGGCTCAAAAGTAGATCAGAAGCTGTACAGAGGTATGATAGGTTCTCTGTTATACTTAACTGCTTCTAGGCCATATATTTTGTTTAGTGTATGTCTGTGTGCTAGATTCCAGTCAGATCCTAGAGAATCTCATATGACTGTTGTCAAGAGAATCTTTAGGTATCTGAAAGGAACAACTAATCTGGGACTTCTGTATAAGAAATCCTTAGATTATAAGCTAGTTGGATTTTGTGATGCTGATTATGCTGGGGACAGGATTGAAAGAAAATCCACCAGTGGAAACTGTCAGTTTCTTGGTGAGAATCTGATATCCTGGGCCAGCAAAGACAAGCAACTATTGCTTTGTCAACAAAAGAAGCAGAATACATCTCAGCTGCAAGTTGTAGCACACAACTGCTCTGGATGAAACATCAGTTGGAAGACTATCAGATTCATGCAAATAGCATTCCTATTTTCTGTGATAATACTGCTGCAATATGTCTGTCTAAAAATCCAATTCTGCATTCTAGAGCCAAGCATATAGAAATTAAACATCATTTTATAAGAGATTATGTTCAGAAGGGTGTTTTGGATATTCAGTTCATTGATACTGATCATCAATGGGCTGACATATTTACAAAACCCCTCACAGAAGAAAGATTCAATTTTATTAAAAAGAATATGAACATGCATGTCATCTCTTGAAAAATATGCTTGAATCTGAATAGAAAGTGAGATTCTAAAGTTCATCAGAAACTAAGACTTATCAGTCACTCTCTTGAGAGTCTGAAGATAATTAAGTTTCTGAAAAACTTCAGAGTCTGAGTTTCAGAACCTGGATTTTCTGACTTCTGAATCTGATAGTTATCAAACTTTTGGTCAGAATCTGTTAAGATATAACTCTGGGCAATGATGAATTAAAGCTTTGAAAGTTATACTTTGTACCTCCCAAAGTCATCAATATGCAAAATATGTTTTTCTATTTTCAGTTTTGAAATGTTTTAAACAAAAACACAGACACATTTTTTCATCAAACATGCTCAAATTGATATCAGACATGTTCAGTGTTACAAACTTTTTTTTTGTATCAGTTTCACTTTGATATCAGTCTCTCTTTTGTATCAGACATGTTTAGCTTTTCAAACATATTTAAAAAACTCTGAACAGTTCTGTCTGAAAAGGTTCAGAAGCACTGAGCTAAATGCAATATTTTTCAGTTTTTCTGAAAAAGAGTTCAGTTGTGCTAAAAACCTTAAGTTGGTATATGATCTGAACAATTTTGTCTAAAATAGTTCAGTGATACTAAACAGAATGTACTGAACAAATGCTCTGAACAAAATGATCTGTTTTCAGTTTTCTAAAACCAGTTCAGTGGTACTGAACAATTCTGAACAGATTGTGTCTGATCAGAATGCTCTGATCAATCTTTTATGTTCTAAACAACATTCTCTGATTTTCAAATGCAATGTTATATACTTCATGTATGATCAAGCTTGCTCTGATGTTTATCCTTGCTGCTTGATTACCTATATGGTTGCATTTTTAATCTCACATGTTTTCAAACTCTCTTAAAAATTCTGAAAATTTTCTTTTTGTTGATGACAAAAGGGGGAGAATAAGTAAACAAGTATTAAGGCTCCTGAGCTCAAAATATAAGTTTAATTCTATCAGTTAATTAACTTATGAGAGGGAGTAAAAGGTATCAACTCCTGAGCTCAGAACATAAGTTAAATTCTGATTGAATTTAACTTATGAGAACTGTTTTTAATCTCTTAGCCTCTGAATTAATTTTTGTGAGATAAATTACTCTTTAATGAGTTGAAATGAATTTAAATAACTTGGATAAGACTCAGGGAGCTTATAAAACTCATCCTGTGGATTATCAGACTTAGGGGGAGAGCTTACAAACCTCATAACCTGAAGTCAGCCTGTTATTTATAATTCTGAGTGAAAATTTCACCTTATTGTTTTAAGTTAAATTCAATTAACATGGATAATGAAATTCCTGGCAGGACCTGGTTCTGAACCGTAAAACAGAGTATGCAAACAGCAGTTCAGAAGCAGAAATATAAAAGACAGAAAGTAAAGGAACACAGTTGATTTGTTAACCCAGTTTGGTGCAACTTCACCTACATCTGGAGGCTACCAAGCCAGGAAGGAAATCCACTAAAATAGTATCAATTCGAAGTCCTATGACACAACCCCTGTTTCACAGCCCCTGTTTCACAGACCCTTCTCACTTAATCACTACCTGTGAAATTTCTACCTAGGAACTCCTAGATATAAGAAACCCCTCTTACTTCCCTCAGTCAATCACTGCCCCAGTGATTATCAGACTCTAAACAAAACAACTATGTTGAAGACACTCTTCAAAACATAAAAACAGTCACTTGTGCTTAAAAGCTTTAAGTGATTACAACTCAAAAAACAAACAACCAACTCTAACAGATGAGTGGTGCACAAAAACAGAGCAACAACTCACAGACTCAAAAACACTAAGACTCTTTTAATTCTTGAGATGAGCAAGTTCTTCAATAGCAAAGCCTTCTATTTATAATCTTCAGAAGCACATAATTCTTGAACCAAATCTACAAAGATATAATCCCAGAATTCTTTAGAAGCAAATAGAAGCTCTTATTTATTCAGATATATAATTTCCAAAGATTTCTTTGAAAATATATTCACGAATAACTGAAACAAATCTTGAACAAATCTTGCGCAATAGTCTTCTAGAAACAAAGCTTGAATAAATCTTCAACAAATCAAATCCAAGGCGCAAAGATTAAATGCAGAAAACAAGCTTCTGAAATGCAGCTTCTGAAAGTCAATAAAAGTCAACGTCTGAACAGTGCGTCTGATGACCAGTTCAGCTTCTGATGAACAGTGCGTCTGAAGACCTTCACAGAGGGCAATGGCTTCGCAGAGCGAGGTTGCTTCTGAAGACGCATTGCTTATACATTTTGATTTTACCAAACATGTAGCCAACCTTCAAATATCCAACAATCTCCACCTTTGGCAAATTTTTGGCTAAAATCCAATTGTCCAGAAAGACAAGTTCTTCACTCAACAAAATTAATCAACCATGAAGAACTACACATATTTAAACATAGCACCAAAGTCAGCAGCGGATAAAATGCTATGTTAACACACAAAAACTCCCCCTGCAACATACAACAGCAGTTTCTGAGGTACAGCTTCTCCCCCTGAAACACATCACTCAGGAACTCCCCCTGAAACAGACATTCAGAAACTCCAACTCCCCTTGAATTGTTGAACAGCTTCTGAAACAGGCTTATTTCTCCCCCTTTTTAGCCAAACAATGTTGAGAAAACAAACAATATTCCTCAGGAGCAGAAAAATAGGATGCACTCAGTCACAGACCAGCATAACACAGACAGCATACCAGAATCAGCATCAAAACTAACACAAGATCACAGAACAGCAAACAAAGAACCACATCAGAGCCAGTTTCAGAATCAGCATTAAAAACACCAGCACAGAACTCAGCACAACACCAATCATTAGGATAGAACCACATAGCAGCCACACACAAAACTGCAGAGTACAGCACAATTGCAGACCAGAAACACAAAGGAAATCCAGAACATCAGTCACCAACTAGCCAGTCATCAGACTCATCACCAGAAGTTGCTTAGTCTTCATTAGACACAATCATCAGATGCTGCTCAATTGATGTGTGCCTCAGGCACATTCAGAACCTTCTTCCCAGAAATATGCTTCTCAAGATCAGCATTTCCCTTCTGAACACAGGGCAGGGTATCATGCTTAACAACATCTTCAGACTCACAAGAAACCAGTGCCTTCTGAATAGGAGCAGAAACCAACACTTTGCTCCAAACTTTAGATGGTCTAGCACCAGAACTCTTCTGTGCTACAGGAGTGGGCCTGCTGTTAGCAGCAACAGCCTTTCCTTTCCTTTTGTTCAGCCTCTGAGCAACACTTGCACATTTTGGTCTCCAAGCCTTCTTGACCTTGGTTTTGTTCACAACTGGTACCACTTTTCTTTGTTGAAAGTGCTCTGGGTATCCATGCAGCTTGTAACAGAATGGCTTTATGTGCCCCTTTTTACCACAGTGATGACATACACAAGGATGAGATGCCCTCTTGCTCTTAGATCCCTGAGGTTGGTTCTGGTGTTCCAACTTAGGTTTATCCATCATTGGATCACATGTTTTAACATCTGCACTAACCTTTTTAGTTGGATTTTGCTGTTTGTTCAAGGTCCTATCATCAAACCCAATTCCTTTTGGTTTCCCTTGGTTCTGACTCTCCAAAATCCCTTCAAGCATATCAGTACCAGTGTTCAACATTCTGACTTGCTTCTTCATATGTTCAAGTTGAGAGTTCAATTGGGTTACCTTATCATTGAGCTCAGAAATTTGTGCTAGATGGTCACTTCTTTCAGCATGTAGTTGACTGACAGTCTTCTTCTGATTTATATACATCTTGTATAGTTCTTTGAAAGAGACAAGAAGTTCTTCATAAGTTAATTCTCCTTCTGAGTCCATTATGCCAGAAAAACCTTCCCTCGAGCTCACCCAAATATAGGCAGGGTGCCTGCTCTGATGCCAATTGAAATTCCTGGCAGGACCTGGTTCTGAACCGTAAAACAAAGTATGTAAACAGCAGTTCAGAAGCAGAAATATAAAAGACAGAAAGTAAAGGAACACAGTTGATTTGTTAACCCAGTTCGGTGCAACTTCACCTACATCTGGAGGCTCCCAAGCCAGGAAGGAAATCCACTAAAATAGTATCAATTCGAAGTCCTATGACACAGCCCCTGTTTCACAGCCCCTATGACAACAGCCCCTGTTTCACAGACCCTTCTCACTTAATCACTACTTGTGAAATTTCTACCTAGGAACTCCTAGATATAAGAAACCCCTCTTACTTCCCTCAGTCAATCACTGCCCAAGTGATTATCAGACTCTAAACAAAACAACTATGTTGAAGACACTCTTCAAAACATAAAAACAGTCACTCGTGCTTAAAAGCTTTAAGTGATTACAACTCAAAAAACAAACAACCAACTCTAACAGATGAGTGGTGCACAAAAACAGAGCAACAACTCACAGACTCAAAAACACTAAGACTCTTTTAATTCTTGAGATGAGCAAGTTCTTCAATAACAAAGCCTTCTATTTATAATCTTTAGCAGCACATAATTCTTGAATCAAATCTACAAAGATATAATCCCAGAATTCTTTAGAAGCAAATAGAAGCTCTTATTTATTCAGAAATATATTTTCCAAAGATTTCTTTGAAAATATATTAACGAATAACTGAAACAAATCTTCAGAACAAATCTTGTGTGAAAACAAATCTTGAACAAATCTTGCGCAACAGTCTTCTAGAAACAAAGCTTGAATAAATCTTCAACAAATCAAATCCAAGGCGCAAAGATTAAATGCAAAAAACAAGCTTCTGAAATGCAGCTTCTGAAAGTCAACAAAAGTCAACGTCTAAACAGTGCGTCTGATGACCAGCTCAGCTTTTGATGAACAGTGCCTCTGAAGACCTTCGCAGAGCGCAATGGCTTCACAGAGCGAGGTTGCTTCTGAAGACGCATTGCTTGTACATTTTTATTTTACCAAACATGTAGCCTACCTTCAAATATCCAACATATAAGAATCAAGGGGAGCTTGCAAACCTAACCTTGAGGATTATCAGACTAAGGGGAAGCTTGCAAACCTCATCCTGAAGTCAGCTTGTTAATTAAACTTAACAACAATTCTGAAATTCTCACATTTCTGTTTCAAACTGAATTTAATTTACCTGGATCAGACTCAGGGGGAGCTTGCAAACCTCACACCCTGTAGTTAACTTGTTAATTAAATTAACAACAGTTTTCTATTAATACTTATGTTTGTCATCATCAAAAAGGGGGAGGTTGTTGGAACAAAATGTGTATGAACAACTCTCTTTTGGGTTTTGATGATAACAAAGTGTTAAAAAGAAAATTGGTATTGCTAATGCTTTGTTCTAAGTGTGCAGAACCATGTTCTTAATGTTGGTAATTAATATTGGTTTTGGAAGAACAAGCTAAGAGCAAGAAAGAAAGCATTGAAACCTTTGTTGCAAGTCTGAAGCAAAACTGGGTCTGAAGCAGCTTCTGAAGACTGAGTCTGAAGACTGCGTCTGAAGGGTGCTTCTGAAGGCAGAGTCTGAAGACTGCGTCTGAAGGGTGCTTCTGAAGGCTGAGTCTGAGGGTCAACAAAAGTCAACGTCTGAAGGCTGAGTCTGAAGGTCAACAAAAGTCGACGTCTGAAGGGAGCGTCTGATGAACAGTGCTTCTGAAGGGTGAGTCTGAAGACCTGCTTCTGATGAACAGTGTCTGAGAAGCTTCTGAAGTCTGACGTGGAAGGAAAAGCAACTGTCTCTGTTAGCATGTAATGCCTGCAATGTCAGAACAACTCCAATGGAACAGTTGTCTCCTTGGCCAAAACATTCCCCAGGTTTTAAGGAAAGATTTCAAAAAATGCGTGCTCTGTTCTGCTCAGTTTCAGCACACATTTTCAGCTAACCTAGCTTCCAATTGCAACGGCTCTTTGCTAATTTTTTGGACAATTCTCAACAGCTATCTTTTCCTCTATAAAAGGGTGAAGATTTGAAGAGAAAAATTGCTAAGACTCTTGAAACAAAGCTGTCTGAACTGTGCTCTGTTTTTGCTGTCAAAATTCAAAGTTCACCAAAACTCTTAGAAATTCTTACAAAGTTTACATCTTAGAATTTCTTAAGGTTAGAATCTTATATCTGAGTTGTATTAAGTGAACACCTATGATATTTGATCAAGTGTTCAACTCAAACTTCTTTCTTTGTAAACCAGTTTGAACCAAAGTCTCAGTCTGCGTGCTGAGCATCTTTAAGTCTCATTACTTTGTGTTCTGAGCATTTAGAAGTCTCTTAGCTTTGTGCTTTGAGGAGGGAAGTCTCATTACTTTGTGTTCTGAGCAATTGGAAGTCTCTTGACTTAGTGTCTTGAGCATTAGAAGTCTCTTACTAGGTGTTTGAGCATTGAAGTCTCTTAACTTTGTGTTTTGAGCAATTGTAATCAGTTTGATTATAGTTAAATCTCCTGTAAGTGACAGGGGGACTAGACTACTTCCAACTTGTGGAAGGAACTAGTATAAAAACATTGTGTGTCTCTCTTTCGTTCTCTCTTTACTTTTGAATCCGCTGCATAATAACTTTGAAAAAGTTTTAGAACCTGTTTCTGAACCTAACTTAAGTTTTGAGAAAGAAAAAGAATTTTAAAACAACCCACACACAATTCAACCCCCCCCCTTCTTGTGTGTTTTTCTCACCTTCAATCCTGGTTCACCTTAACTGGTTTAGTCACGTCCCCTAAACATAGTAACATTTTCCAATATAGTGCATGAGATGCCCTTTCCGATTCTGCACACTTTCTCTTATTTTGTGGTCAACCTTACGTTACAAGTTTTGGACAACCTCTTCAAACTTTAGCTACCACACAATCCACCTTTATACCTTCAAGAGGATTAATGATGCTTTACGACTTATTACATAATTGTTTTGTGATCTTGATCTTAACGATGATCAATTTGATCCCCCAATGACTTGTCTCTATTTCTCTCTAAGTTCAATATGATCACACAAATGTGAATTTAAACTTTTCACACACTATAAAAGTTGTGTCAAAGTTATAATGGAGGCTTTGTAGTTTCTCCTTTAATTTCTTAGTTTACGTATTGATGATGTTTGTTAGGTTGATGTTTTCTGTTGTTTGTTCAAATGTAATTGATTAGTTGTGTAAAAGCACCCTATTTAATCTCAATCTCAAAATCGTTTACAACAATATCTTACGTGTCCATGCATTGATATTAAGTATAAGTGAACATTGTTATCCAAATTTTCTCAAGATTTTACATTTTCAAGATTTTGATTCGATTCAAAAAGTTGCCTTGTAACATTTGAATCGATTCATTGCTTGCCTCAGGTGTTTAGTCAAAAGGTTTTGAATTATTTTTAAAGATTTTGCTTCGAGGCAACATTTGAATCGATTTATTGCTTGCCTCGAGTTTTTGGTCAAAAGGTTTTGAATCAATTCAAAATGCTTTTGAATCGATCCATTCAGTCTCTCGGTTATCTAAATCTTGGTTATTGAATCGTATCAATGTTCTTTGAATCGTATTATTCATCTTCTTGAAACCTTGAATCGATTCAAATCTATGCCTATGCAACTTTGAATTGATTCACTCTACATCTGAAATTACTTTGAATCGATTCAAGGTTCTCAACCTTCGTGTCAATCTTAATAACATTAAGATTTCCCTTTTTACATTATTGAATCGATTAACATATATGAAGATACGATTCAAGTCCGTTTTTCTAGTGTTATTTTGAGGCAAACTTGTTCTTTTCTCTCACCCTTATATATACCCTCTCCCAAACATTTTCTCACTCATAGAATCAAATTCCAAAAACACTCTAAAGTCTCCAACCTCTCACTTTCTACAAACTTCTTGAGATTAAACTCTTTTTCAAAGAACTCTTGTATGATTTGAGATCTAGATTGTTAGGGTGTTGTAGGACAATTGTAAGTTTGGTTTCTTTCAAGGTTCTTGGTAGATAATCAAGGATATGAAGGAAAAATAGGTACTTTTCACCTCCAAAGGTAATTGTGGTGGTTGTTTCTTAAACATTCAAAGTTCAAGGGGATCGAAGTGGAGGCATGGCAAATAAGGTTTATTGGAGTAGAAGATTGAAGGATTGCATGCAAGCTTGAGATTTGAAGACTTTTTGGATTATCTGATTTCAAGAGAGCTTGAAGATTGGATTCGTCGTGTGATTGCTTAATATAAAAGATTAGGAATCAAAGGAATATTTGTAATCACGCTCTTGTAAACATTTTCAACATTATAATGGAAGTCCGTAGAAGAGGCATTTTCTTCCATGAAGAGAGCGTACCCATAGCGATGACGAAAAGGGGAACCTCTATAAATACGGCGTTCTTCTTTCCTTATCCTTTTAATTTCATCAATTTACTCTCATATATGATGTTTATTGATTAGATAAGTTACCATATGGATGTGATTGATTATTTTGCATAAACCTAATCTCAATTGCTCATTGATTGAGATCAATACAAATTCATTTCAATCACATTACATCTTAGAAATTAACTTTTCAATAATATTTTTCATATATCGAAGTTGTTATCTTTTGTGTAGTGTTTTTTGTTCAACATTAGGTTTGGTTTGAAATAGACATAGGTTTTGTGCATTGTAAAGTGTATTAACTTTTGATTGATTACACTACAATTCATAGTTGAATATCTAATTCAAAATTTAATCGTTGTTTCGACATGTATAACTCTTATCATTAGTACTTTGTGCACGAATTCGAATAGTCATACGTTTTTAAAAGAGAATTTAAAACCACGCTTTCGTAAAACTTTTAATCGGGAAAAGCTATTCACCCCCTCTAGCTTCCTCGTATTACCTTCATATTGACCAATATGCTTGGGTGTGTTTTTTATTGCTATATAATGTTTGAGAAGTGAATATCAAGTTTAGATATGATTTTGATCTCTTTCAAGCAATTTGTACTTTTATGCTTATGATCTTTTTCAAATAAAGTGATTTTGAAATCAAAGATTTTATTGAGAATTTGTGTTGGTAAGATATGTATTCTCATTTAAATGATGATTTCTTTTATAGAGCTTTAATTATGGTGGGCAAACAAGGAACTAGTCATTATTTTGTTCTTTTGTTTGAGGGAAGCCTTTGTCTTTTGTTGGCGTCCACATCACCTTATTTCTTCCCTTTGTCTGCAACAAGGACATCATAAGTAAAACGCCTCTTGTCCCCGCTGGTAGGAGGAGGGTCAGAAGATGTCCTCCCGTAGCCCGGGGAGGATCCTTTAGGGCTCGTTTCATTGATTGGTAGGCAGGTTCGCTCTCAAGGTCTGTAAACTTAGTAGGGCTCTCCATCACAATCTCACCAAATGCGTAGCCAATGCCGACATATCGCGCTTGATAGCGGCCACAAAGAAAGGGGATTCACCCTATTTCCGAACAGGATTCTCACTAGGGTCAAAATAAACAAAACCTTTACCTTTCCTAGAATCCACATCCTGAATGAATCACTTCACTCATATTCTCGATTTGGAAACTATAATGGCCATTAACCAAAATTTCTGGATTTTCAGGGGCATAAATTGTCTCTCATCAACTCAAAAATGGATAAAAAAAATAGACATAATGGAAAAGGGAAAAGAGATACCTTTTGAGTTTTTTGAAAAAAAGGAGTGAGAATCTGAAATATTGTGTTGGAACAAAATGTATGAACAACTCTCTTTTGAGATTGTTGGAACAAAATGTATGAACAACTCACTTTTGAGTTTTGATGATAACATAGTGTTAAAAAGAAAATTTTATCTACTAATACTTAATTCTAGTGTGCAGAACCATATACTTAAAGATTGGTATCTACAATGGTTATGAAAGAACAAGTTAAGAGCAAAAAGGAGGCTGAAGAAAATCAGCGTCTGAAGAAGAGCTTTTGAAGACAGTGTCTGAAAAAGAGCTTCTGAAGGGAGCGTCTGAAAGCCTGCTTCTGAAGAAGTGCGTCTGATGAACAGTGCGTTTGAAGGCCAGCTTCTGAAGACAGCGTCTGATGAACAGTGCGTCTGAAGACCAGGTTCTGAAGAAGTGCTTCTAATGAACAGTGTCTGATGCCAGCTTCTGAAGAACTGTTTCTGAAGAACAAACTGGAAGTCTGAGTCTGAAGGAAACGTAGCAGTCAACAATTGCAACTCTAAACAGTAAAGTATTGTACAGTCAGAACAGCTCTATGCAACAGTTGTCTCCTTAACCAAAACATTCTCCCTGTTTTAAGGAAACAATTCAAATTCCATTCCTCTGTGTCATACCCCATTTTTTGACTTATATTTTTGTGTGTGTTTCATCTTTTATTATTTTCATTACTTATTATTACTTTGTATTATTTCATTCTTGTTGTAGTATTTTTGTTTGCATTTTATTAATATCATTACTAGCATTTCCATTGTCCTTAATATCATTAATATTGTCATTTTATTTTCCTTTAATAATATTATTATTATTACCTTTACTACTATTTATTTTAATTAATAACTTTTATCTTTTTTATTGTCATTTTTATTATTATTATTAAATACCATCATTTTTCATTATTAGTATTATCTACTATTTTTCTTATTTTCATTTTATCATTTGCATTTTTGCATTTTTTATCATCATTATTATTATTATTGTTTATTATTATTTCCCCATTTTTGCCTTTTATATTTAAGTATAAAAAATTAAAAAAAGTGGAATTCGCAGTGCGAACTCACCTTCGCACTGCGACCTCTACGAAAATTCTGCAGATTTTTATATACTTGTTTATCCTTTTTGCTTTCAACTACAATTATCATTAGTAGCATTATTACTTGTATTCTTGCTATTTTGTGACTGATTTGGTGCAGCAAGGCAAAAATTAATGTGTGACATTAAAGGTTAAAGGAAAGAGGAACTTTCTTCCAACCTCTCATGTGATCAAACAAATTGGCTATCCTTGGTCAGTTTTTGTCCCCCCAAATTGACCCCTCACCCAACCTAAACATGCCAGCCAGCTGCTTGATCCATTTCCTTCCCTTTTTCCCTGCCAAAAGCAGTCAATCCCAAGTGGTTTGTGTTGCAAAAAAGCTGTGTGACCTGCCCTGTTTTGACCTGAATTTCTCCTCCCACACATAAGCCCACATGCTGATTTTGATTCCCCCAATCTCCCTGTACATGGCAGTACACGTTTTGATTGTTTGACCTTCCAAGATTGCAAGGTTTGATCCCAAGAATCATCCCTTTTGCAGCTGCCCTGTTTTACAGATTTTGCCATCATTACCTTCTAGAATCAATGGCATTTGTGGCTGAGATCAGTCAAGACCTTGCCCCTTGGCACAAGGCAAAGCAAGTTCTATCCATTAGAATTAAATGCAAAGTGATCTAGCCTGAGTTTAGCTCATGATCAGCTAGTGTTTTAGGATTTTATTCATCATTGTTCATCATTGCAAAGATTTGCATTTATGCCTATAAAAGGAAGGGCAAGGCATAAGGATCACACACAACTGAATACATTGAAAACCAGTCAAAAACATACCAATCCAGAGAGCCAACACACACGAAATTCACTCCAAAAAATCCCTTGCATTGCAACACAAAATCAGTTCATCACAAACACTTTGAACCTTGTTCATAACCTTTCACAAAGTAAGCAAGCTACTTCCAGTCTTAATCAAGCATTGCTAGGAGTTCTGTAAGTCTCCTATAACCTTTCTTTTCTATTGTATATGCTATTTACATATCTTGCTTTGTCCAATTTTGCTTTGTGAACCAAAACCTCCTTTGAACCCCAAAAAGGACCTCAAAGGGGCCAAGCTTTAAAACTGTGTTTTTTCTACCCTTTTTTCTTCCTTTTTGTCAAGTTTCTTAACCTCCTTTAGGTTCTGAATCTTGCTTAGAAGCAGTTTCTGAACTCCTGTTCAGAAACAGCTTCTGAGTTAGAAATTCGCATACTTCGCAGAGCCAAGCCTTGCTCGCACTGCGAACACACCAGAACCTGACTTCGCAGAGCCAAGTTCTGGTTGCTCTACGAAGTATGTGAAATTCAGAATATGAATCAGGCATTCAAATGTCAAATTTTTGGGATTCTAGCCCTTGATTCAGAACCTAAAGAGGGTTAAAACCATTTTGGTCCAAACCCAATTCATAATCATGCACAACTTTGAAGATTTCACAAGTTCGTGCGACAAAATTTGAGTAACTTGTGAAACAAGTTATGTTCTCAACATTTTCAAAACCAAGTTTGAGCAACAAGCTAAGTTCGTCTATTTCAAAAAACAAACTTGAACAACCACGTTGTTCATGATTTTCAATCCAAACGCGAACTTAAGCCGAGTTTGCTCATTCTTCAAACCAAGCTCGAATTGAGCCGAACTTGTGAACTTTCCAACGTTTTGCATGTTTTATGATTGTGCTTGCCATTCAAACTTGAACCAAACTTGTTCTTGAGTTTCAATAACTTAAGCAACAAGTCACGTTCATGATTTTTAATAAAACCGAACAACAAATTTGTTC